>JAANSQ010000986.1:0-17617 GCA_036850885.1 Lepidocyrtinus dapeste | reverse complement strand
GAAGTATTCAGAGGGTAGTTTAGTTGCTAAGTTCTTTCTTGTATTTATTTTATTGAAGTTTACGAATTCGTAGAACTTGTTGAGACAACCTTGAGCACACTTGGTCTTTTCCACCAACAATTTCTTGTAACACGAATTGGATATTGGAGTGTATTAGTAATGGTTAGATCAAGAGGCTTGAATCAAACCGAACCAGAGATATAACTTTGCATGTAAAAAATTAAATGTCATTTGATATGTCTCGGATGAACAACTTGGAACTACACCATAGACCTTTGGAAAATTAGCATGGACCACATGAACGAATTAAAGAGCATTTCTTTGCCATTGTTGGTATACTTTTCATACCCCAATCCAATTGCGGGTGCTACCGAATTTAATTAACTGAAGATGTATGTATAAATATATCACATGTAACATGATCTGATGGTCATACCACCCTTACTCCTTCTTCTAGTTAGCTTGGTTTCTTCTTTTTAACTTTATGTAAACCTGACCTTTGCATGTAACTATTTTTTTATAAGTTGAATGGTACAAAAAGGCAAGACATTTGAGTAAAAAAAGTACTCAATGCATGCATGTGCATTGCCCAGATACTGGTAATGGTAATCAAGAAGTCTTCAGAGGTTTAGAGAAAAGACATTCACCCAAACTTGTATTAAGATATGTTATGCATGAAAAATTTTGGTTACAAGTTTAATGACAACATGATGTTTGATTTTTGATTTTAATTGATCATTGTCTTGTTTGTTCGGTCGGTTAATTATCGCAGAAAAGCTACTCTTCAAGACTTTCACTTCCCCAAATCGTGATCATGTAAATCATTAAGGCACAAGATCTAAAAAATTCTTCGGCTGAATTAAAAATATAACTCGTTTGTGCTCGAAACTAAATTTTAAAAATTTTAAGGCAAGGCTGGATTTACACTAGAGCTCTATGATTCATATGGTTTGATAATGCTCATATACATTTATATGATTTTATTTCACATGTAAATAATATTTTCATAATTATTTAGGTACATACATATAACATTTTTCCTCGAAATCACAGTCGGAGAGTTAAGGTTTAGATGATTAAAGTGAAGAGGTTGGGAAATCACAAGTTGATCTCAATTCCTCTTACGAGACGGCTTCTTAGTTTCCAAATATCCTGCGGGTCATAAATAGTTTTGTGATTGTCAGCTAAGCAAAGGTTAGTTTTTAATTACAGAATTGAATTGAATTTTACCCTGTAATCAACGGCGTCTGCACCCCTCCTTTTGGCAAGTTCTTTAACTTCGTCTGCAATATTTTCCTGTGTGGTTCCGGCCACATCAATATAATTACACTCGGATGCTGCATAATGACAGGAAATTGCTTTCCTGAATCCCTGTAGAGTAATGAAAAAGTGATTGCGAGAGGTTCTCACTCCACCCCAAAGTATTTATGTCAATAACGATCTAATACCGTTGTGCGATTAGCACCAGACCCATGGATCAAAATCGGATGGAAAAACACTGTATCCCCCTTCTCCATGGGAAGATGGACAATGTCATGACCGTCAAAGCCCCTGATTCCATGGTACATCTTGTTTACGCCCTTTTCCCAGTTTGGATATTCATGAGGCTGGAGCATTCCCCTGTGAGTCCCTGGCAAAACCACCAAACATCCATTTTCTCTAGTGACCCTCTCCATCGCTGTCCAGGCGCAGACAATACGGTCTGCTGGACGAAATGGGAAGTAGTGCAGGTCTTGGTGCAAAGGATGTCTGGAAGTCTCATCTCCAGCATCGGGAGGCTTGTTGATTAACATGGTATGCATTGCCACGAGATTGGGCCCTGTGAAACACTCCACCAGGTCGCAAATCTGTGGGAATATGTATATTATGTTAATCATTATTTGCATTCTTTCTTCTTCTAGTCCTTCAAGACTTTAGGGTTATCATACCTCTGGCAGGGAAATGAACTCGTAGAATACATCATCCCACATGAAATCCTGGACTTTGTAATAGAGCCGTTCTCCAGTCACCCCAGCCTTCATTAATGCGACATCCTTCATCAGCGTAATACGACCTTTGTCCACTTTCCCGTCACAGATATCTCGAAATCTTTGACTGTTGTAATATGAGAGACAATTAATCACTGCTTCGACTCAAACAATCCACTGCGAAATAGTAATTATTTATCGATTCTTTGTCATCTTTTGTACCTCCATTTATCTAATTCATGATGCGGCACCAAATTTCGAACCACTACGTATCCATTCTCTTCATAAAATATCCTCTCCTGTTCTCCAAGTCTGGGATGTGACTTTAGAGTGAACCGGAATTTCTTCTCCTAAATAAAATTTTTATCTTTAATTTAGCAACACTTGTGTAATACCATTTCATGTATTAAATATTTACTTTCCAGTAGGTACTCACATCCTTTTCTTGTACAGGTCGTCCGTTGCCCACATGGCCCTTGATAACTTTGAGTCTTTCAGTTGCATTGGACATGCTTCAACTAAGCTATTTTTAAAATTAAGTCTTGATTGATTTCCAAAGTTTGGAACGAATAGAGATGAAATGAGCACAGGTCTTTGAGGTCAAGCCACACCACCTCAAGGAGAATTCAGAGTGTTCTTTCTCTTGCTCAAAATGCTGCAGCACAATTATTCATTCTCATTGGAAAGGCTTATCAGTTCAATTCAAACTCAACTCAAAATGTATGCCCAGAGAAGTAATCAAGCTCCAGTTCAACAAGTTGCGCAACATGTTTTCATTTAGAGGTGACCAAAACAGAAACAGAGGATTATTTAATTTAAGATGACATAGAATACATAACTGATTTTGTCCAGTCAACTGGTCATATGATGCTGGAGTGCTGGACTAAAATTGCTCATTATTTGCTGCACATACACACGTTCTTTTTTACTTGAGATTTCCCATGCTTCGCTTCCTAACGTAATGTGCAATGCTTTATGCTCATATTAAAATTTAGGCTTTTCTGTGCCTATATAAAAAATCGTATCATCATTTGATTGATGAGATGAGGTCTATTCCTATTGTCTCATTGCCAGAATTTCCGGCCATATGCGTCGGTTCAACAAAGGTTCCACAAAGGATGAAACAAAAGAGGTACGAACTTCAAAAATCATTCCATGATACAAAATATCTTATTTTTATATTTCCCCAATACAATAATTTACTAGTCAAATGGTTACGAATTGATTGGAATTCATGAATAAGCTCACTCAGCACCAGCACTCGATACTTGGGTTCTTCTAAAAGTCTTTGGGATCGAGACCATTTTGGGAGGTGCAAGGACAATGAGTTACAATGATAATGATAGATAATGTTTCAAATTAATGCTTGATTTATTTCAGGCATAGGCATAAAGAACCCAAAGGAAATAGAATCATCACAATGATTTCATTATAGATTATTTTGTTATTTTTATTGGGTGTCCAGTGTCTACTTCCCACTATTGTAGTCCACCTTAATATTTCCCATTGTCCGGCAAGTTATGCGTTTGGGGATACAATGGTGCATTTGGAGGATAAGGTTGGTGTTGATAGTCTGCACCAGGAGGGAAATAGCTTCCAGGAGGAGGAGGCCCTTGATGGTAAGAATATGGAGGTGGTGGTCCACCTGGTGGATACGGCTGTCCTTGACCTTGAGGATATGGCATATTATTTCCATACTGCCCCGTGGGATACTGGCCTATTTGGGGTTGCATAATGCCATTAGGGTTGTTGAAACCTCCAAAGCCATCCTTCTGTTGTCCATACGGAACGTTGTACGGTCCATAGGAAGGATCTTGCTGAAATCCTCCACCACCGTAAGTATGTGGTTGGGAAATGATGGCCGGGGAGGAGGGGTAATTCCCAACTGTTGCGTTGTTCTTATTATCTGGAAAGTCAAAGTCCTCAGTAGATTCAGACTGTCCCATGTTACCCCGTAAACTATATTTTCTGACCTTTGCAGCAACACAAACAGCAAGCATAACAGCAGGCCACGCACAAAGCACACTCGAGACAATCGTTTAGGTCATCCGAACACATTTTCCAAATTTATTTATGCAGCTCCTCTCCAGCAAAACAACTTACACAATCCCCTCCATGAATAAGTACTTGGGCAGGGCAGAATCAGTTAACTCATACTTTTCCCGTCCACGGAACATCCCACAAAAAATTTAAGTGGATTAAATTTTATTGAATTAATAGAATTTGCGTAATTTCGTTCCACATGATCAAAACAAATTCCATGATATTATCACTAGAAAACTTTAATTGAAATTGCTCGACTTGCACACTCCAACGTAACAATTTTCACAAACAGTCAGAATTATTGTAGTCCAGCATTATCTTTATGGAATAGAAAATAGTTTTTTTCTACTAATGAAAATGATTGGAATGGGTCAATTGGGTGTGGGTCGATTAATATGCGCTGTGTCAGAACGGGAAATGGAATCAAATTATTCACCAACTAAAGTAGTAAGAAGATAAACTCCAGTCAATATCTTTTGAAATGGATTGGAAACTGGACATAGATATTATACAAAGACTTATTCTCATTTGGCGAATTGACAGGTAAACCATTCATTATCCATTATGCGGGCAGATGAATGTATTTTATGTGATGTACTCATGTAGCAAGAAAGTGTTAAAAGGTTTGGATTTTAGCACTGGCAAAATTCTTTATATATCACCCAGCCTCGATGAAACTGTATATTGAGCAAAAAACTAGAATGGAAACTTCGAAGAAAGTTAGATCGTGCGTCCCTAAAATACTCTCTGGAATATGACTTAAGACTTTCATGTTTTTCCTTTGGAAAATACTTGCATACTGTACGAACTAACAATTTGTGTCATGTAATATTTATCGAACAAATTACTCGCACCTGCATCGTATCACAAGCACAACTACGACAAAGAACAAGTAAAAAACACGTCAACTCCAAACATCTACTTAATCCTAATCCAAGCTCTTGAAGCCAAAGCCAACGCCACTCCGGTAAGAAAACAAGAGAAGAAAATGTGAAGCTGGAAGGCACACTAACACCTACTCAACTTGAGTGGTTTGGCTTGGCTAGTGTGCTGGATTCCATAACTTTGACTTGTTACGAGTGTAAAATGTTGAAGAAACGACTTCTTTTTGACTAACTTACAATATAGAAAATGTTGGAGTCCAAATGACTGAAGGGAAACCTTTTGAGCATACCATACATGAAGACTATGCATATTTGGAACTTGTACGGCTCAAATGTCCTACGAATACTATATCCTCCCACAACAAGCAATAATATAATCAAGTAAAAGTCAACGAACTTTCACCGGAAGTAGGAAATCTGTTTCGCTCTCATTTCTTTTGATTTTGAAGCAAGATAATAGGAATCGACATAGGGATATTTTATTTATACTCAATGAAAAATTGGTTATGTTGATGCTGCATTGCTTTTTAATTGGACATGGATTTCGCTTCGGTATTTTAAGATGTAATATGGAGCCCTCCTATGAAAATTCGCCCGACAAAGTAGTTGCTTAATCCCCAGCTATGTTTTTCCATAAATTCCATAAATGCATTGCAATAAATCAAAACTTTTACGTTTAGTAAGAATGTTAAAATCTGTAATAAATTTGTTCACAAGATCATGTATATATATATCATCTATCACTTCAAAAAATCAAAGTCGTTTTATACTTTCAAAGACAATTGCAAATATTCAGAGATCTAGACAAACTATATATTACACTAAATCATAAAAAATACAATCATTCATCTGAACCGCAATCTCATACGGATTTCGTTCAAATCGCTTCATCCACAACACTTAATTACATAAATTCTTACTCTCTAAAATTAGACCGCAAAAGTTTTTCACAATTTGCTTATGTAACTGTGTTATGCTATAAGGGTACCAAAAGGTAACTTGTGAAAAATAACAGTTTCTACAAAAGTCTACCCCGGCAGAAGGGAGTCATACAGTAGCAATATAAAGTCTTGCCTGGGACACTTCCAATTTGATAGTGATAGTCCCAAGTGAGCTCTGTTCCAGCTCGGACAAACGAATTTGTGAAGAAAGCGACTACGGGAAAACGCAGATCATGAGTATCCACAAAAACATTCTGCACGAATACATTCGGGTAGCAGGAGTGCTGTCGTAACAAAACATAATAACAAATGAATAAATGCTTTCCAACAACAACTAATTAATAATTAGAATTAGAATAAAAAGGTTACATTGAGATATCTCCCCAGATTTCCGTATTTTTTGGCGTCCATGATATAGCACTGTTGATCCTCCGGTAAGAAGTCTCTGAGACTGGTCCTCGGCTTCAATTTACGACTCTCTTTGACCGTCAAATTAAAGTTGGAAGAGGTTGGAACATCCCTTGCGGTGACCATGTCTGCAATTCGAATTGTATAAATCACCTTGAAAGTTTGTCTTGGTTCAAAGTGAATTTTTTAGTGAATAGTTAAGGGAAATCAAGTTAATACCATCCGTGAGAAGACTTAAGAGTTGTCTCTTTTTCCTCCCGTCTGTCTTCCTCTTGGCCAGTCCTCTCGGGCAGTTGTTTTCGTCAACCTTCTCATTAGGAGGGACGAAACTTGTGTCGTCGGCATGGCAATCTACCTCCGTCTCAGAATCGGAGGAGATTGATTCTACATCTCCTTCGGCGCCAGACTCACATATTCGAGATCTCTTTGGACTTGGACTATTTGCCTCCTTATCCTGGGTCTCCTCTGCCTCAATGTCTGTCACGTCAGACTCGTAGTCTTCTTTTGTGGCTTCATTACACTCGATAAAGTCCAGTTCAGCAAGGTACTCATCTCCATTCTCCATTCCCTCCTAGAAATAATATATTGTCAATTAAATGGCTACCCTGGTGACGTGGATTATTAATTCATACAGAGGAATCATATATAGTACTTCATTGGCTACACGATCCGTGAGGACTTCTCCAGCGTAAATACAGATGAAAGCGCCCTCAGGCATGTCGTACAAAGCCCTTATGCCCCATCCCTTCCTGGTTGTCTTGAATACTTGAAGGGGCCATTTGACTCCATGTTGGACAACCCTGTTTGAGCAAGTTTTCTTGCACGAGCAACTGCAATCAATTCATTATTTGTAGTTAGATCTTGAGACTCGACAATGTATATAGTTAAATAATAATAAAAAATTTATATTATAGTTAGCAAACTCTCACTCACCCATCATTACATTCGAAAATGCCAGAGACAATATGATCTTTAAGTCTTCCATTCTCATATCCAGTGATGGGGAAACTGGGATCATTAAACTTTGAAAAGCTGATGCCTTCCTGGGTTAACTTCCAGCAGGCACACTTTGCCTTGTCCTGGCAGTTATCCGTACAATCACAGCAGACGAGAAAGCCTTTATCCTCAGTGTTGAGATTGACGTCCTTGTTGGGAATCCGCCCCGGCGTGTACTCCATGTAAGGGAGGGTATCATAATCCACTGAATTGACACATATCACGGGAACATTTTCTTTCCCATAGGAGATGTCTTTCATACTCCCCAGTGCCCTTGCTGGCACAAACTCATTTAGACAGTCGACCTTTTCGTCGAAGCAAAAATGGTCCATAGAGAAGTCACAATCCGTCACTTCGAGAAAACTTCTTAAATGTTCATAGTTCTCAACTCGGACACCACACGGCGTTCGGTAATATACACTTTTGCAGCGGGAAGTCTTGACCAGCTCCCTCGCCCAGCCTAGATTCAAAGGGAGCGCAAGGGGACTCATTTTTTTCAATTCATTCGAGGGCACGTATGCAATCACACAGTCAGGGTTGCATTCATGCGGAGTATACTTCTTGGGCTTGGGGGCATCCGAAGGGATCTCTATTTTATTCATCGCTCCCTGGAATTCGATTCCTACGTCAATGTCCAGCGTGTTGATGGTACTTTGTGCTTCGAGCATGTGGCCGAGATAATGGCCACCAGTAGACTTTCTCGCGTTCCTTTGAATTCCTTCCTTTGAGGCTAAACTCTTGTCATCATAGATGTACTCCACCACCGGGTCATCGCGATTCTTGAACTGCTCAGAGTCATGGCGCGGAATAGCTTGTTTTTGAAGCTGTTGCTCTTTCATCTTGGCCTCCTTTTCTTTCTCGAATACACGGTAAATGGGTTTCAGTCTGGAGGAGCCTCTGTAAATCCATTCCACGCGCCCATCACTATCAAACTTTGTCTTTATCATGGCACAATCCATCGCCAATACTCGCGCGCTCCACCACTTTCCATTCCATTCAACCGTAATGGACATTCCAGGGGTCAAACGTACCATCGGCCAGTCTGGGTATCGTGTAATATACTCCTTGATGAAATCATGGGACTCTGTGTAAACATCCTGCCACACCAAGCTGGATGAGTGAACGACCAGAAGTACATCTTCATTGTACACATACTGGGCGAAGCCATCGTCGAAGAAGATGAGATACCGGCCTTTGTTTTTTACCTTGGGTTCTTCCCCCACCACCCCGGCGTAGTAATACCCATCAATCAAAGGATTTTGGTGTACGTCATCAACGAACTTGGCTATGACTCTGGTTCCCACGGGTAGAAGAAATGGACACGGCACGTTGTACGCTAGTTCCTTGAGTGACGCTTGTCTAACGGATCGTTTGGCTCCATCGCCCTCTATTCCGTTGGTGGGTATGAAGTCCTTCGTTGGCTCGTAATGCACTACTAACTCTATCTTGCTCACATCTTCGTTATCAAGAACCTCCAGAACTTCTGCCTGCAACCAAAAGTTGAGCAGGGAACCGTTTTGGCAATAGACCACGTCCCCAATCGCAGGTACAATCCGAGGTATTACACGAGGTGTAGCCAGCAATCTCTTCTGCAGCATTCGAGGCTTCCTCACAATCTTTTCAAATGGACCTTTCAGCTTTGCCTCCGCCTCCAAATTTTCAAAATATGCAGTCTCGGAGGCTGGTCCTGGTTGCCGTTCCACTTCTGCATCATGTTGGTTCAGTGCGTCATTTTTGGCGCAAGTGATGCCTTTCTTGTCAGGAGCTTCGTCTTGAACATCAAGGTCTATCTGGTTGGGAACGTTCACTTGAGCCAGTTTCCGTTTCGACTTTGACTTGAAGTCAGCGACATTACTACCAATTAAATTCCGCTTTCTCTGGGAACCATCCGCATTGATTTCAACTTCTTGGAACACCACAGGCTAGATGATATATGATAAATCAAATGAATTGAATTATTACATCATCCTTTGTTTTGCTATTTACGATAACACTTAATGTTTGACTTTGACTGACCTTAGGCTCCGGTGCGAAAGTACGATTAAACCGACCACAAGCCCCTTGAAGATCGTTAAACATGCTTTCCATCTGTTTATCCAAATCGCCCAGTTCACAGCTCAAGTTTTCGGCTTCTTGCGTAACAACCTTTTTGCACTTCTCCAACTGACTTTGAATGTTGAATTTTGTCATCACCTGATGAACTAACCCTTCCACTTGGCCCCTTTCAAAGTCCACTTCGATCTCATCATTCAGATCTAAATTCCCACGAGAAGAGTCAGGTTTCGTGCTTGAGGTTTTACGCTTGGGATCCTCAGTTCCATCAAAATCATCCTCATCTTCATCCAGCTCAATAGTTTCAACGATCGGCTGTGGTTCGTTTCTCCACTTGAAAATGGTTTCATTATGTCGCAGTGCTTCGATAGTATTCTTTTCGAAGTTGCTGGCCTTCGTCAGGCACCTGTCGCAGACCTCGACAGTGGCTAATCTATTCTTGAAGCCGTAGAAAGCTAGCACACTGGCTGAAGCCAAGCTTAGCTTATCTACTTTTTTCTTCTCACAACTTGGGATTTCGCAAAAGAACCACTTTTTGTGCTTTAGTTCGTACAATGCTGGCATTGACCTTGGCTTGGCCGTGGTAGTTGAAAGTTTGTTATCATCTTCTGGCGAAGGAGGCATTTCGTCACGCACTGGAATAAGTCTTACGCCTCCTATCCCAGATGTCGACGAGATTTCACTGCATTGGTCCATTTATTCAGGTTTCCTCCTCCATCCGGGGTGCTTGCGACTCACAAAGCTTGAAGGAAAAGTAACAACTTGACTTCAAAATTAATTTAGCTTAGATAAATTAAGCTTTTCTCACATTTCCTTTCACTCCCGGAAACTTCTCAGTTGTTGATTTATCCAACCGCCTTCTCTGTGTCTTAAAACTTTCAGACTATAATCTTCTGCTTTACCTTCTCAATAATTGAAAATTTAAAAGATTACGGTTTAAATTTTTTACAAATCAACCACTTCATTGTACTCTAACAGAATTTTTGCCATAAAAAACAAGGACTCGAGCCAAACACTTTCTTTCGAATCAGACTGGAATCTGAATCTGACACTACAGCACAGCATGCATTTTTCCATTTCCACTCGGCGGCGTTGAAAACAACAACTACACATATCCTACTAATGTTATTTTTTTTACAATATACGTGTATGGTAATGTTAAATAGTGCACATGTACATTATTGCTCAAAAAAGAGCAGAGGTGGTCCATCCTCCAAAAGCTAATCCAACCACAGTATTTACAAGTACAACATCTACCTACATTATAGCTGATAGCAATGAGATTTTGTAAATTCGTGCATATGACAAGTTTCCCTATTCCCTTACCCTCTCTAATTCATCTTTGTCTACATTTTAGCTTGTCCGTGGTGTGGTCCTAGTCCTGTCCTAGTACCCAAGTTTTAATTGTGACGACCTTTCATTTCAGCCATTAGTATGGATAAAGTTTAAGCTAATTAAATGTAATAATTCTTGAAAGTAGGTGCCCTTCCTGTTTCATTTCAGCAGATATTAAAAGCTGAAACGAATGAAAACTGTTTGCGCTAAATTATTTTAGAAATTACAAAATGTACTCCATTAGAAAAAGCTGTATTTTTTTTTATTATAGTACGATGTGAAACTGAATTTAGGGAACTAAAAAAAACTCCAGAGACAGAGTTAAGATTTTTTCAGAGATTCCAAAGACGCCATCCATCAATTCATGGTTGTTCCTCCCCCATCAATCACTATAATCTGCGCAACGTTCACGTTCGGTAAGTCCAAATAGGAAATAACTTCTTGCTCAGGTAAATAGCTCGCATTAGCCTTAGATAAATCTTCATTTGGTTCGCCAGAAGGAGGAGGATCTTGATCATTCCTCTCCTTTTTCTTCCTCTTAATTTTCCCGCATACTTGAATCTTGTGAAGGTGAAGTTCGGTTCTCGTGTCGAATTTGGCGTTGCAAAATTCGCAAATGGGAATATTTTCGTGTGTCTGGATCATGTGACGAACAAGATCATGCTTGTGTATGTAGGCCTTGGAGCATTTGCTGCATTTCCAGTTCCTCGCTTTCTGGTGCGACTTGACATGGCGTTCATAGAACTCTAGGAGAAAGTTTTTTCCGCAAGTCGGACAATCCTTTCTTTGGTCAGGGTCGTATTCAATCTTTTTGGATTTGTCTGGCAGGACAAACTCCCGACCGAGGCGTCTCACTCTCGCTTCTGTAAATCAAATAAGTATAATATTAAAGAATTAAAATTAAGGCTCATCCGATTCAGATTAACAAATTGGGGCATTAGGACTTACGAATATCTGCAATTAACTTGGGGTCAATCTCCTCATTGTTTTCCCAAGCCCTTCTAATGCAAAACTGTTCGTGGTGGAGGAGATTCCCTATGATTGGTTTAGAACAGTGTCTACACCTTCTCTTGTAATTGTCCTTGTCATGCACAGTGAGCATGTGCTTCTTTAAGGTCTCCTGTTTCCAGAAAGTTTTATCACAGTGAAGGCAATTTAGATGCCTTTCTTTTGCATGAGAGGCCAAATGGGATGGCAGAAGCTCGTGGATGTAGTGCTTATGACAAATGGGACATTCCCCCCGGGAGGGATCCGAACTAAGCACTTTGGCATCTGAGAGTTTAGACATGGACAAACTTCCGAACTTGTTGTTGTACGGTCGCTTTCGGGAAGAGGAGTAATGCTTCCGTCGTTTCAAAGGGGGATCATTGCTTGTTTTCTTAGAAGTTTTTCGTTTTGGAAAAGGGACCCGTTCAGAATCCCCAGAGAGAGTAGTGAGATCAGCTTCTGCGAATTCGACCTGATCTTCATTATTCAAACTGGAAGGGGAAGGATAGGCAAAGTACTCCTCCATTTCATTCTTTTCTGATGCTTCGTCTCCCTTAAAAGATTCTAATTCGACCCCGTTCGTACTCTGTGGCAGGGCTCCAGATTGTCCTGCAGATTCTTGCTGCGTCTGACTCTTCGCTCCTGCAATACGTCTCTGCCTCCTGGTTCCATATGGATTCAAGCAGGGAATACCAGAACTTTCACTCGGGACGGGTGTATTTGGCTTGCCGTCTTCAAACTTGGAACCCAGCCCTGTGGGTCCTAGTTGGAGACTCGCACTTTCTGAAAACTTTTGGCATGTATTTTTGTAAGTGCTGACAAAGTATTCTCTTAAAACGGACTGTTTGGTTAGAGAATTACTTCTGGCGCTCGAGCCCCCACTTGAAGCCAAGGTTACCTTCAGCTTTGGTCTTCGTGAAAGGCCGCGATTTCTTTCAGATCCCCTACGTTCATTTGAGGGAATTTTTTCGGCAGCTTCTTGTCCCAGTAGAGTTTTAACTGAATTGAAATCCTTCAAGGACTCGCCTGAAATACAACAAATTTAAATTAAACTAATTATTTTTATTCCAAGATATCTTTCAAAAATTTTAGTTTTTTATTTATTACAAAAGCGTATCTCGATAAACTTCTCGACCAGAGTCAGACGCTTTTCCAGCGACGCAATCTTTTTGTCCACGAAATCGTCTCGGCTGGAACTGTGCTTCGACATTTTCCAAGCATCGATTTAATTTCAGAACTTCATTTCAGAAAAAATTTAGCATTTATTAAAAGTAAAGGTTGATTTTTTTTCGCACCAAAGTTCCACCGGGTAAAGAGAGACAAAATGATGCATGCATGGCTTTGATTCAGTAGAATTTAATTTGCTGTTCGCTGTTGTGCTAAATACATTTATTTCATTTATGCAAGAGTAAATGAATCCGACTCACGAAACGAACAAAGATTTAATTTCAAATTTTTTAATGTATATTTTATTTCTGGGAATCTTTTTCCACTGGATCTACATAAGCCCATGAGGAATTCCTGCCGTGGTCCTTAATCTCAATGCGATCACTTAATTGATCCCTCACGGTATCACAAGCTTTAAGCAGGGCCTTTCTTTCATTAATTTTCTTCTTTCTGGTTTCCTTGTCAGTCTCATCCAACGCCAGGGAAAATGACCGCACCTCGTTTCTAAACTTAACGAACTGGTCAATTAACATGGTCTGCCTGTGAAATGAGGTATTATTACCGTCGCTAGCAAGTGGTACGGGAAATGGTTGCTCTAATGAGAATTCTCGAAATCCTACTACACTTAAAAACTCCAGTAAAAACGTTTTGCTCGCTATGACTAGTTCAAAGTTTACTGGAGAATGTTTACTAGAGTCTGTAGCAGTCACATAAGTTCTATTAAATTCTGACATGAATTCTGTCAAAAGCTTGATCACTGCTGGGGTATCAAAGTCATCCAGTAAGTTTTCGATGAGGCGGTCTCTACTTTCCTCCAGTTTACTCCAGAGTTTGGAGTCATCTTGGTTTACTGCTAAGGTCATTAGTTTACTTCCGTTAAGGATAGCGTCCATATCCATTATGAAAGTTTTGAACTTTTTCAATAATTTTTTCGCAATATCCAGGGTGTCTGGCGAATACTCCAGGTCTTTCCTGTACTTTGCATTGATACAGAGCATCCTCAACAGGTCTGGAGAATTTGTGGAAAGAAAGTTGGAAATAGTTTCCGTGTTTCCTAGGGACTTTGACATTTTCACGTCTCCCTTAAAATGTAAATGACCCATGTGGAGCCAGTGACTAGTCCAAGCGTTGCTACTAAAGTGAGCGCAACATTGTGCCTCCTCATTCTCATGGTGTGGAAAGATTAAATCCTTCCCTCCAGTATGGAGATCCAGGGTGCTCCCAAAAATATGTGAAGCCATTGCTGAACATTCAATATGCCACCCTGGGCGACCTCTTCCACTACCCCAGGAAGTGTTCCAACTTGGTTCATTTGGTTTGGCGCCTTTCCACAAGGCAAAGTCTCTAGGGTTCTTTTTCCCACTTGAACTGACTTCCTCCTCAAATTCCTCCACCTCTACGACTTGTTTAAACTTTCCGTATCGGTTTCCATACTTCTCAGAGTCGAAATAAACGCTCCCATCGGCCACTGGATAGGCAAACCCTGATTCCACCAGCTTCTCCACAAAGTTTAGGATTTGCGGGATATAATCAGTGACCCTGGTAAAGACGTGCGGTGTCTTCACATTCAACTTGGAGAGGTCCCCTTTGAACTCATTCTCATATTTATTGGCTAAAGACTTCCAGTCTTTATTGTTCTGTTGCGATTTGAGAATAATCTTGTCATCAATATTGGTGATTCCCATCACTTGAATAACGGAAAGGTTTCCTCCAACGAAAGACTCCAGTATCCTTCGGATGACATCCTGTCTTATAAAGGAACTTGCATGACCTACGTGTGCCGAATCGTACACTGTTGGTCCGCACGAATACCATGCAAGAATATTTTTCCTCCTGGAGGTCAGTTTGCATTTTAAATTCTTGGCGGTGTCGAAAATTGTAAATCTGGTCTCGTACTTGCATGAATTCTCCAACTCCGCTTCGATCTGATTAGCTACAAAAGAAAACTGCCGTGTTTTTGAGGAACTTTGAAAACGAACTGGAGTCGCTAAGCGTAACGCTCCCAAACTAAAGCGAAGAGATTGGCAAATCAAAATCATACTTGATTCGTAATTAGATAATTTGATAATTGCTCATATTCAACAAAGCAGAATTTAAACTAAGTATCTTAAATCATTCATGATGACCTCAGTGTAGAATGTAGAACGCAAACTAACTATTGTATCGTTATTAAAAAAAATAAATCGGTTATTTTTAATCAAATTATGAAAACGTTTTGGCAAAAGTAAACTAAATTTTGTTTTCTACCTTGACTTTCACTGAATTATCAGGACAATTTTGGCAGTTCACTCACGCACACACTCTCACAAAGGTAAACATAGCTCAAGCTCAGCCGGTCTGATTTTTGGGCTTGAGTTTGTTCAAATTTGACTTGAGTTGAGGACACATGACAGGAGAAAAGTGAAAACAGTTATCCAATTTGGAAAACTCTTCGTTACCCTTTTGGTCAATTTAGAGATGACGACATCTTGGCTTTATAATTAATTATCAATTCAGAAGCTTTTATCATTTTTACCATCTCGGATTTAATTATTGATTGCGTTATGCTTAAAGTTATGAATCATTATGCCCCATAGAACTGATGTAAGAAAAGCTGGTTCAAGTCCGTTAAAGTTTTAACTTTATTCGATGGAAGCTAAACTCTTCTTTTCGTTAGTAGACGTAGCCTCAGACCTTGCATAAATAATTGCATCGTTGCAATTTATTTAACCGATATTAGAAAGGTCAGAAAGGTTTCATTATTTGCCCCAGCTGAATTCGCAGAATTCGCTATATTTGCCTGTGTCTGCAATCTGCATCGTCATGGGTGATTTTAACTATAAAGCCAAAAAATGCAACGATTATAATTCCTGGAAAGAAACTAGAGGCACGCATGTGGGAGGCACTCGTACATTTTTTTTCACGTTTCATTTCTCCTTAAAATCTTTTGTGACGACATTGGCAACGCTAAAAAAATAAAACTGAAGTGAATAAAATAAGTGCATACATACTCGGGGAAAATAAGCCCTGAGTGCTGACTCGTCGAAAGAGTGGTTTGCCGGATGGCCTGACTTCATTAAGGCCAACCAGAGCTCGCAAAAAAAAGTATCCCTGTCTGCATCCTTTTCCTGTAGAGACTATAAAAACTTGTATTATATTTTTTGGTCTTTTTTATCATGCTATGCATTGCATACATGCAACTTTTCCCTACGAGTAAGTATTTGCTATTGTTATTTCTTATATTCGCCCCACCACGAAAAATCAGGAAGATGGACAATGTAGTCGGCAAATCATCTCCGTCACAGTAATAATCGGGTTCATTCATCTGCACAAATAGGACCGTTTTAGTAAAGTAAGGATTCATTAACATAATTTATTCTAAAAAGGTCTAGTCGTTGATTAAGTTCGGCACTGCAAGTTTTAATGTCCTTCTCATCGCAGCACACAATCGCAATGCAATGTCTGTTAGTATATTTGTGGTCCATCTCTCTCTATCTAAGAGTCATGTGTGGTGTGGTGTTCTCTGCTGATGCGGTTTCGTTTTGGTCTTAGGGATGACCATACAGTGCTACTACCACATTCAAAATAGTAAATTAGGTTTCATTTAAGGATGAGCCTCTTAAATCATCTGATTTTGACTACTGACTTCCTTTGCCATCGTTTCATCTCCCCCACAGTCCCATAATAAATCTATGTTGGTCTGAAGGAAAAGGACTTTTTCTAAGATTCTCTATTACTCTCTGTTCGAGGTGAATGTGAAGTGTGCAAAAAAGTGTCCTATTTTTTCCTCTGGGAATGTGCAAATAATTTATCTTTGCACTACACTAGGTCATACAAGTCAGAGGATGTCCTAAAGAAATGAAAACAATTATGCATAATTTTTTACGAGGGAAAAATACAAGAGATAATAGTGCTCGATAGAAAAAAAGAAATCTACTTAATCATTCAAAAGGGCAAAAGGGATCGAAAATTCTTCCTCGACCACTTATCTAAACCTAATCATTTTTATCTAATCTAAAGTAGAACAGACCACCGGGGAGGACGGAAAACTCATTCTTTACATTTTTAATGACTAGCCAGTATAATAATCATCATGATATTTCTTCCATGATAGTAGTGTGACGCAACGAGTGAGGACGAGAATTGACTCAAGAAAGCAATTTTATTCAATAGTCAAGACCTTTACGACCTCTACTGTTCCCACCACAGTGGATCAGAAACAATTTTGAAATGCAATTAGATCATAGATTAGACTGTCCTGAATAACACGAGCTTAATTGCAATCATTTACGATTTATTGTCGCAGTGTGAGGATTGTGTCACCCTTTCTTATGTTGAAACATCCATTATTTTCAGGAGGCTCGTCAAAGCTCCATTATACGTACATTCCTGATGAAACATTCAAACTATTCAAAGCTCTCTAGGCGGCGTTACGAAACGTGTCAACATATTTAGCACACAAAGTACAATAAAAACCTTTACATTTCCAGCCATCACCGCGACATTTTGACATTACATTAGAGTTCAGTTCTCGGAGCAAAAAAGACGCAGGCTAAAAAGAAGCTCTTAAGTGAATCATGGTAAAGTTTGATATCGTTCTCAGTTAAGTTCACGTTCAAGGTCAAAAGAACAAACTGTTCGTGGAAGTCTTGAGAAGGTAAGTTCTCTAGCAATTTAAATGATAAAAAAGGAACCATGTACATTTTTTTTAGCGAGCAGCCGGCGAAGATGCAATAATCTTTTATTGATATTGGTCAGTCACTACCTCTATAAATAAATAATGATTTAATATGAGAAAGACAAGAACGTACATAATATTAAGTATCCCTGCAGTGATGCTGGACTTACGAAAATAAAA
>JAANSQ010000985.1:0-17617 GCA_036850885.1 Lepidocyrtinus dapeste | reverse complement strand
GAAGAAGATTTCTACTGGGAGAGAGAAAGCTTCAAACATGATAAATAATCGAGAAGAAGGGAAGATGGAACATGCATCTGTCCAACTTTGAAGATTGAAACGTCTGATTCTAATAATAGACCTCATCTATAGTATTATTGCTTTCTTCAGTAATCCTTACAACCAGAACTACTCCACAATTCCAAACTTTATTCTGGTGAAGTACTACTAGTTATATCCCAAACAAGAACCATTTTTTTCCTTTCGGAAGTAAGAAGATTACACGCATGAAATGTAACTTATTTTACTTAAGGTACAATCTTTGAGTCAAGTTTTTTAGTTGAGTGACATTTCAATACCTACATTTCTTCGTCAGTATCATTAAAGAGAAAGCACTTTTTTCGCTAATCATCAAGTTTCTCATGCGTATGACAGATTTAGCGATAATGATGTCATTTTAGTACTAGTGATTTCCTCTGTGAAGCAATCCCTGTTTTCAACTGCAACTCTGAGGAAGAACATTTCGTGTGGAAAAACGCTCTCCTCATCACAACGATATAGTGAAACGTTATGTCGAGTTTGCAAAGATTTTGGCAAATAAAAGAATCCACTACAGTTGTTGTTTATGAGCGAAACTAATTTTTTGCTGAATTAGTTCAAGCTACAAAGCATGAAAGGGTATTAAAGAAGTTTCAAGAGCCATATCGCACTTGCACGATTTCAAAGAGAGATTTTATCAGTAAACTCAATCTCAGTTCCAAAGTATTTATCTGATATTTCCTACGAATTCAATTATTTGCCGGGCTTTAAACTAGCTATAATCGTAAAGGCTAGAACGACCGGGGCAAATCGATACAGTAGACAGTCACCCACGTCACTATATTCAGACGAGTATTTTGTTGTGCATTAAGACATAAAGTAGACTTTTCATTCAATGATTGGTGAAAGCAAGCAAAATTTTGCTTTCTCTTCCTTAATGTTTTTCATGCTAGTAACGTAAAACTCTTGAGAAAGCTAACTTGAAACCATTTTAAATGCAGTTATCATCAAAGTAAATGGAACGAAACTGTTTGTGCGACGAGGAGAGACTTTCACAAAACAAATTTTCTACAGATTCCTTCTTTCGCCACGATTGGATGTAAGCACTACAGTGACTCTAATATTGATACAAGTTTCTTTCATATCAATATTTATTCTATTTAAATAGTTTGTTCCTCCAGCCTATCGCAATCGATCCTTAAGCTCTCTACTTTAGTTTACTCTCTCATGAGTACAGCTTACTTGGGGGGAAAGGAAAACCAACATAAGTATAAAAAATGAATAACACGATTAAATCGAGAAAAGCTGTTGTGCCATCAACCGGTGGTCTTAACAGTTGTAAGAGAAGTAAAATTCAGCAAAATCCTCGAAATATACTGCGAAATAGAAGGCGCTCTAGTGAAAAAATGGAAGCTCTCTGTAACGAAAAAATAAATTCGTCTAGTAAAAGTGGTATCATGCAAGAAACAATCCTCTCCCAACGGGATGATTATCTAGGACAACTTTATCATCAGAGGGAAATATACCCTCTCACAACTTGCAAAACTCTTTTGTGGCTCGTCTTGTGTTTCCTTGTGACAGGTGGAATACATGCAGCTGAGCCGTTTGTTCCACCCACTGCCTGCAAATATCCCGACCCTGTTGAGTTTGCTTCTGTCAAGCCACTCTCTACCCCAAGAGGCGGGCTTTACCTCAATGGATCAAAAGCGACGGCGGACTGCTATTCCAATTTCCGGGTCAAGTATGGTGACCCTTCGCTCATTTGCGTCAATGGCGAATGGATGGGAATCGGTGGAAGGAGTGTTGAATGTGGTAAGTGAATGTATGATTAAAGCTTTTGTCTTTGCTGGGCACTCATTCCAAATCGTTCATTCCAATTGCAACTTCCAATGCGACTCATGAACTGCATTTAAGGCATGGCCTAAACTAGGACAACGAACGCTTTTAAAGATTGATCACGTTGTAACCTGCTGTTAGTACTTGTACAAATACCAACATTGTCACGTAGACATCGCCATCGCCTGCTATCATCATCAGTCTTCTCAGTTGTCAACAACGCTGTGCTCAACTTTCGAAACAACAAATGCAATCAATTTTAACGCTATAGGATTTCATTCGAAATTCGAGTAGGGTAAGAGTTCATTGTCATCAGTTGGAGGAAAAACATCGAGAAAATGATTCATTCTATGGAAAGAATTTTTTATACTATTGGACAAATACAAAGTAGTATACATGGAAAGAATAAACTTACAATATAACATGCCAAACCAAGAAACGGAATGACAACGTGCTTGAGCCATTTCCTCTTGTTTCCCATTGTCGTTTTCGTGTCACGATTTTCTCCTTTTCAAAGTCATTCCAGTTTCTTAGGAAAAGGAACTCTGAGTGAAAGCACACATAAGTAATGTAATAGGTGTGACTTGCTTTGAAATTGTAGTTTTGAGTCTTTGTTCTTCCTTGTTAAAAATGAGGCACACATACACACATACATATACAGTGTCACTACAAGATTTAAACAAAGTTATAAATAAAACTGGCAGACTTCATGTTTTCATTTTCACTTCCTTTTGGTAATATCGAACAGTAAGCAAACTTTCGATTCACATTCATTGCTATATGATCATATAGTACAGTTTTATAATAGCGATTATAAAATCCCAGACTCGGCGAGGCATATAAATTGCGTGTAATGATAATAGCAAAGGAAATTGCTGTACTAACTTACCCGTAAAATATCATAACGTGTGAGATCATTGCTTTCCTGGATGTCATGAACTTTCTTGTATGAGTTCAGTGAAAAACTTGAAATCTTATGGACCAAAACGGTTGAAAGCAATGATTGTACGAACCTTAGGTAGTATTGGGGTCCTTGTATTAGGTTCTTTCAATTGGAACAATATCATGGGTGTTTATAAAAGAAAATGGGGACGTTGAACGAAAATGCTGGAAATTTTGCCATAAGGAAAGAATCGCTTTATTAAAGAAAAAGTTTCAGCTTCGACCCTTCCGCCTACGCACATACATCTTCAACATGTTCTGGTTTTCTGAATCTCATGTTCGGAAATCATCGGAGGACAGATATTTACCCAAAAAAACTTATCATATGAAAACTCGGAGACATGTCCAACCTTAATTTTAAATTCTTGAGTTCTGATGAGAGACTTTGATTCTCTTCTTGTGAAAAAATTATAATTTGAAATTTTCTTGTTTCATATTATCGCTTTGATCTTGATCGCACCAGAGCAGCAAATTAAGTAATATCTTTGACTATGGAATTATGTAGATACATCTAGGGTTATCTGTGGCAATGGAATAAAGAATGGTTTTATGGAACTGCTAAAAATGAAGCATTGATCTTGATGCTAAAGTTAATGGGGAAACTGGGGAAAATCTCTTACTTTTCATTCATAGGGCACTTTGTAGAGGAAAGGATAAATTTTATGCTTTATTACTGAAATCTTATTGCTATCGATGATGACAAAAAGTCATTTCCTCTCCGTGTCTGAGAAACAATTTCGTAGATAAAAGTAGGGAAGCCTTTTCTTCATCCAAAAATGGTCTCAGGTCGTAGATTTTTTACTTGGGAAACTCTGATAGGACGTTTGCATGATGTAAAGATGAAGGGTTGGCTAACATGCGCTACGCCAAGTATGCATGGATTTGGAGGAATAATTTGATAAGATGATTTCTCATTCATACTCTTAGGGATTAGACGCTATTACATGTTCCATCATACCATGATCGATCTCAGATGATTTATAATCCTCTTTCTCTCACACACTCCCATTGAAAATTCATAATGGTGCATGTCATGTGGTTGTGTGGTTACACAACAAAGCAGGATGCAAAAAGAAAGTAGGATCTCGTCAAAACTCAAGACTCGTTACCACTATGACTACATCAGCATTAGCATACCGAGAGAACAAAAACCTTGAACAGGAATTCCAATTTCGACGGGATCGTATACATGACGACGCTTAATAATGATGAGAATGTGGTCTTTTGCGAAATATGTATAAACCTCCTAGGCCGCACGTGCATATCAATTTCCTAAGAATATTGCATTACATTTGCATAATTCCCTCTTTCAAAATACTTAGAGGATGTCACCACACAGAAAATCGACGGAGATAATGAATTCTAAGGAAGTAATACTAATGCCCCAAAACCTAAAGTCATATATTTTGGTTTGCGTGGTTACTGGTATGATGCACGGTCGGAAATATTTTGTTAATTGGAAATCTGCTCATATTTTCTTGGTGTATTTTTATGATGTTTTCGTTAAAATTTTCCACGCCGACTCAGATGGTTGGGTTGATTTTCTCTATCATTATCAAAAAATAATTATACAGGTCATCACAGTCACGTTGTCTCAAATGATGAGCATTTGAAGGAACAAATCCCACGCGTATCAATCGCAATTACTATAACTAATTTTGTCACGTTTAAAGTCTTACGTTTATATGCTTCGAATTCCTAGGAATGGATCAAAATAACTCATTATTAGACAATCAGTCTAATTGTGACATTCTGAAGTTACATATTATAC
The DNA here is from genome assembly GCA_036850885.1 of Lepidocyrtinus dapeste. NCBI lineage: Eukaryota > Metazoa > Arthropoda > Collembola > Entomobryomorpha > Entomobryidae > Lepidocyrtinus > Lepidocyrtinus dapeste. The sequence continues at coordinate 13,050 of JAANSQ010000985.1, read as the reverse complement.
TCTTTAGTTACAACAAACACCCACCGTTAACTTTTATAATTAAGAACATTAGAATTTCGATACCAATTTATAACGCCCACGTTGAAGCCTAAATAAGGATAAGCTTGATCAAAGCTCGCCAATTCATATGACTGTTAAATCCATGTTTTGAACATTTGTAAAAATTGAAATAAATTCGAAGGGTTTCAGTTTCTAATTACATTCGTTAGCAGGATAAGTTGGATGTCTAAATGAAATGATGAATCCAACTTATTTAACCTACGGCGCAATAAGAGAAATGGATCATATTAAATTTGATATCACTGTTCAAATGTTACGATTAGTATAGGTGTCTGAAATTATATTGTATCGCCTCAGTATATAGTTCCCCATCGACATCAATGGTGTTGCTAAATGACGCTTGAAACGAGGTGGGAAAGTGTTAAACTTTTCCATTCCCTTGCCGAACAAAATTTATACGTTCATCAAGACAAGAAACGAATCCGGTATGTGAATCATGGCCGAAAGGCGATTCATTTACGCTGTGGCAAATATCCTATCACTTTCCTCTCTTTGTATTTTCCTAAAGAGAGGATGAGGGAGATGGAGCTTTTACAGATAAAAAGATTGACTCTGACTCTTTACTCTTCTAGACTTCAAATCTGCTATCCTGTAGGCAATCCTTGAGGCTGCCATGAAAATAGCATCCAAGAGTCCATGAAATGATGTAGGTAATAAATACCTATCCTATCTTCCGCTCCTTCCTCACAATTTATTTAATCAGCAAGTAGGCAAGATCACAGCACACTGCTCAGCTTAATATTGCATAGTTACTCTACTGAATGGAAATAAATATTCAGCAGGGGAAAGTATAGACTATATATGTACTCTAAGAAACACATACACCCATGTCAAATAACGATCAAGGTGAAAGCAGGTATAGCTCCAGAGAAAACAAATAGAATGAGCAGCACTATATTGATATACCTAAGTCTAGCGTTTTCGCCATCCATCCTCCTGCTCATCAACTTTAGTTGTGGGTCGATATTTAAGAAAAACTCTTCTACTCACGTTGCACTTTTTTTTACCTAGAGTAAGTTGATGCACGTCAAGTAAAGAAGGGATGTCGAGTGAAAGCCAATATGAGATTCTCTGGAGGCTTAACTTGAACCATTCTTTCTAATGTAATGGACTATGACGTAAAGCCACTATTTGAGCTTGATAGGCATGTATCTTACAAGGTGTTCTTACTAGGCGTAATGTATCCAATGCACTTTAGCCAACTTGATACTTTACAAGGAATTCCATGCCAGTAAAAAAACTCTCATCTTTTTCACTGTTGTTGGCTCTCAAGGTGAATGGCGAGAGGAATAAGGCTCAGACCTGTCCAACACTACCGGCTTGTCTATTTTCATGAATGATGCTTGAATGGTACAATATTATCAAGCTTGGAACATTTTGACATTCCTCTATACCTTTCTCCTCCTTTGATCGTTACACATTTCAGGTCGCAGATAATATACCAGATTCCTTACCACAATGGACGAATTCAATTGACCTGTAAGAAAAGAGGATACCGGCATTATGTTTCTTTTGCCCCAGTGATCTTCCACATGAAAAAGTTTTCTCTTTTGTCGTAACTTGATCGTCTTGAGAAGGTCCATTTAAAAAGCATTCCATCTGTGTAGAGTAGAACATGTGCTTGTCTTTCCCAAAAATATAGACTCTTTCAAATGCACTTCCAACTTCATCCCATCATCATAAAACAACAAGTGACGCAGAAGGAGAAAACTTTGGTAGTGTTCAATTGAGAAACTTTTCTTAACCACGCGAATCTGGGGAAAGACAGCGAGGGAAAAAGTTACCAAACTCCCTTAATTTATTGAATATGACTCAAGACAAAGTTGCGAAAAATTAGAAAAGTGGTTTCCCCATTACATACCACAGCTTGGAAACATTTTTTATTACAGCAAACAAGTGAGACAATTATACAGACAACAATAGCGTTATGGTTTCTTTATCAAAAAAATAAAAACCGCAAACGTTCTTGGAAGCTAACAGATTGTATTCAACAAGATGCACTAGTCCATCTTTCTTCGCCACTTATACAATTTCTTTACGTTTTTCTAGAAGAAGTAGCTGAACGGAGAAGGAAATACCAAAAAAGAAAAAAGATTTTTTTAAGTATCCGTTTCTCGAGAATTTCTCGCTAAGGGCCGGATGTCTACAAGCCTCTAACAGAATTGATTTTGTTTATGCCTAAATGCTACTAAGGTGGAACTGGTGGAGGGCTAGCTAGCGTGGATGTCCAAAATATATTTTGTATTCCTGTCTCATACTACAAGATAAAATATATAATATTAGCTTTTCACATTAGTTGGCTAAAATGTGAAAAATTAAGAGCCTCCAAAATTTATCTGAACGTCCGGTTCGCGTCCTTCCGTCCTTTTCATATTTTTTCTCTCTAAATTTCTCTAGCCATTTTTCGGCTGACCCTTTCCCAAGAAAAATGGTAGACAGCAACAGCATCGTTGATAGAATTATAAGGGTAAAAAAAACTTCCGCTTTAGTCTAGTATCCCTTGTAATCTTGATGGTTTGCTGTTTTGTGTCGTGACCAGGATGGAAAATTAGATGTGGTTGGAAATTCACTGTAGAAGAAGCCTACAGAGAAAGAACATATAGTATCAGTTGAATTTTTGTGAAAACACATGTATTTGCACAGTGGTGTAGGTGAAGATTTTCTTGCTTTATGCACAGCTTGTTTCGCCCTTACATTTTATAATGGATTGTACATATATGAAAAGGAAAGTTTGTACGCTATTCCATATTTCCCTCCTTCCGCTTGGACAGAGGTTAGAAAGCATGCTGGCTTTGAACAGAAGAGGTGCACTTGTGTCAGGGTTTGCATAAGTCTTGCTTAACCCTTCCTAAGAATTCTGATCTTGTAATCTATGATCATGATATCTCTAAAAGGTTTGTAGCGTGTAAGCAAGTTGCTAACTTGTGGTCTCCTTCGAGAAGCCCATGCGAAAGATATGAACATGGGGCACCTTTGAGTACATTATTTGCTACTTTGTGGAAGCTTTTCCAGAGAAAATTCTTTCTAATGAAAAGAAACTTCTAGGTTTTCTTCAGAAGAATCTTCGGAAAACTCACGCATTTCATGTTTTCCAAGAGTGCTGGTGCTGGTACTTTAGATCTTATCATGTAATAATGTATGGTTAAGTTCATGTGTCTCACAGGTTATTGCTAAATGGATGAAACTGTAACGAAAGTAGTTTTCTATGATGCACGTCCCATTTCCTTAAGAAAATTAAATACATGAAACTATGTTACGTTCTAAGCATTTAACAAAAACAAACTTTTCGCTACAGGGTTCACCTCACTATCCGGGAAAGTTTTTGTCAAACCTAAAGTTCATCCTATAGTAAATAAAATAATGAAAACAACCTTGTAGTCTTAAAATAGACCAATGTGAAGGGCGTTTCACTTTTCTTGGATTGTCTTCATTAATGAAAACTTTGTTTGCAAAATGTCAAACTCTGGTTTTTATTTGCGGTTTATTTGTATATACTAGAGTTAAACTTTTGGACAGTGCCTTATTGTTTGTATCTCGTATTGTTTACTACGTTTTAAAATGAAACTTATATATAACAGTGCCTTATTGTTTGTATCTCGTATTGTTTACTACGTTTTAAAATGAAACTTATATAAAAGCAACTTTGTAATTTACAAGTTTTAATTGTTTAAGATATATCTGTACATGCATATATGAGTTCATTCAGAGATTTTACGTATTTCGAAAGCACTTTTATTCATGTATAAAATGAAGCACCTCTAGGAATTTCTCAACTGCTGTATTTTTTTGATATCCGCTTCTTTCACAAGTCTCACTACAGTAGTGTAAAATACAGCTGGGCTTGAGACCATTCCCATCTGTCAAATTTGCAGATATTGAGGTTTCGTTATTTTTGATTGCGCAATATTTGATCCATTTTACATCGCTGGGATAACGGAAAATACATTTATTTAATATATCTAACTACCCGAGACTTTTCCTCGAATTTTTCGCAGCAGTTTCAATCTTGTAGTGGTGTAGCTTTTAGCTTACGAATTCACAGCATCCATCATTGAAAAATATTGCAGGTTCCGTGATAATAATCAATGCATCGCGCTTGCTGTGCAACGTGCTTTGGCAGTATTACTACCAAAATGTAATAAAAATAATCCAAACATAGTACAAATAAATGGGTAAACATTTGTTAAAATAACTATGCATTGTACCACATTGTTATTCCAGTAAAAAGGTTTTTCTAAGAAAAGATGTTAGATTGTGAGAATAAAGTAAAAATTCGCAATTTTTTCAATGTGCAAATAGCAGGTTTTTCCATTGACTGTTTTTCTAGTAGAATGCATCATCGTTATCTTTTATATTTCAAAAGAAGTCTCTCTTCTTCTAACTCCTTAAGTCCAAGAAGGACATTGGGAAATGTTTGTTTTCTATTTATTTGCAAAGTACTACATCCTCGTTTTGTCTCTCCTCGCGAGTCCTTTTACTTTTAAAAATGTGTTATAAACCAAAGAGAATGTGAGAACCGGAACCAGTTTTTGTAGAGAATGTTCGAATATTGATGTAGACGATTTGGGCTAACAGCTAACCAAGCGCAGGAAAGGAACCATGTTAGAATTAAGTTTAGTAGAGTGTGGAGGGTAGACGTAGGAAGGGATATCTCTTCAAATATTCCATTCAGGTTTTGAGTAGTATTTGCTCAATACATACAAAATCTCTAGTGAAATCCTTTTAACTAACCAAGCGAACTAAATAAATGGTTCTGTTGTAGGTAATGCCCACACGTTTTACAAAAAGCGAGATTTCTCTCTGTATCCTTTTCCTTCTCTCCTTGTTCTTTTTCAATTTTCTCTACTTTCCCTACGTTCCAATGCATTCTTGTAGGGATGTAGGCGATCCCTGCTGGTTGTCCCTTAAATAACCATGTTATAATAAAAATAAAACTTGTTTGGTGTATGATTCAACTTTTATATTGCCTATACGATATCATGTTTTAGGAGGAGACCTGTTTTCCAGGGTTACACTATGATGTGTTAGCATTTTATAAAGCATCTTGTAGTATCTATTAGCTTATATAGATAAGCCCGAATTTAAGAAGGTAATATCCCCTTGCTTTATACTTTATACTTCTGGTACTCGCTGGTATCTGGATCCGTTTTGGCTCAAGAGGAGGGATTCACTGTGTCTAGGAAAACTATTTGGTTGACAAGCTCTTGCTAGTTGTTGCTCCTCTTTCCAACGCTTATTTCAAATCCTAGGAAAAGTCCTCATGCAGAAACGCAATATGGATACTATTGCACCAGATTTTGGTAAAATGTGCACACTCATCTAATTTGCACCTTATGGTGAAGTTAAGTTTGCGGATTCATATTAAGATGGTCATGGAACCCTACGTACGTGGATGAAAGTGAATTTAAGGCTGGACCACTTGCGTGATGAGTGTTAAACTCTAAAAAAGCGTTAGCGTTATCAAAGAGACATTTAATTTGATTGGCTAAGCATATAATTGCAAAATGTTGACGATAATATACAGGTCATTGTTTAAAATATTTGTTTTAAACAGAGTTCCTGGGATATTGATGGTTCAATATTGCAAGTTTCCAACTCATTTTCCATATTTTGCCTTCTTCAAATACATCTATTCATTGCTTAAAAAAATACAATATTTACTGTACAAATCGTAGTTGAACTTGCCAACTATCAGTGACATGGGAGTTTGTACGACCCCCTCTTTGTCATCTTAAAAGTTCTCTTCAATCAAACAAACCGTGAACTAAAATATAGATGCGTAACTAAACATCTGCTACTTTGTAGAAGGATTCCCTTTCATCCTGGAATTGAATGATTCATGTTTTTCACAAATCTTTTCTGCGTATGTCAATACTTCCTGCTGCAGCTCTAGAGTAGACTTTCTGTTATCATGATTCGAGTAGAAAAAGAAGAGTTATAGGAAATCTCAAGACACTCATTTGTAAGAAGTACTGATAAAAAGTCATTTAAAAATTACATATTTAGAAGACGAGAGACGTTTTGATGTTTACACTCAAAACGTTCGAATTAAATATGCCGTTTCGAGTAAGAAAAGACGGGAACATGTTCTATTGACTGAATGTGAACTGGAAGTTTTTCCTTTGACGTAATTATACTAATTTAGTATTGAGCAGAGTAAAACTTTTAGGAAGACCTTGTGATGATGTTATGAAGCAGAAGACACGAAGCAAGAAAGTAAATGATAACAAGTGGACTATTTAATTGTATCCGTCCTAGTTGACGTGGATGCTTCGAAAAACGTGGAAGACAAATAAGTGCTGCTCGAGTAGCGCTAATTTCATCATGGTCATGATATGGTACAACATTCTGGGTATCGTATCAGTCGTCTTCAGCTGTCTAGTTAGGACTCCTTGTGTTCCATTTCCCGTCCACTGAAGATGCTGGTTAGATAAAAGTCAATAAAACGTAGCAGTTATTTACCAGTACTCCTTTCTTTAATAAAAGCTTCCAATTTGATCTAGATTCCTTTGTAGCAATTATCCTCCCAAGCGATGACTGCGCTTTCAATCGGAAAAAGTCCCGTCATTCAGAACGTGTTTCATTTATATTTACTCAATTTAGTCGTACAGGATTCTGGTATGTTTAGGGTTGAATATGAAGGTTTCAGCCATCTTTTCAATTTTGGTATGTACCTTCAGCATGGAACGCAATTTTCAAAAAATCTACGAGTTATTTAATTCTAAGATTCGGTTCAATTTTTCTTTCTTGGAAAGTTTGTAACTGCATTCAAACTGTGAAGACATTCATAATTATTTTTTCCTATGAATACATAGCTCATTCCATTTTACCAATTTTTTGGGCGTCAGTTTCAAAAAGTTTGTTCATTTTTCCGATTCAATGTTTATTGTATCTTTTTGTTGAAGCGTGAAATCAAATATGGCCAAGTTTAGCAATATTTAAAGTACTGAAACTTTCTTTGGCGGACCCTTTTATCACATGCAAATTCTGATATTAAGAAACTTTCTTATTTTATCTTAGTGTGGACCAACTTACTGTTAGTTTACAATTTCGTCATCTAACGTATCATTTCAAATATATTTTTCAAACAAATACAGTTTTGCAAACATTTTTTGTGTACCATTCAGAAACTTGCGAATAAATAAATTTCATAACAAGGACAGAGAGCTAATTTAAAAATAAAATTGGAAACAAGTTTATATTCCACAGGTATGAAAAGTGGCACTGAAAGCAGTGTGCACATTTGCTTATGAATTATAAAATATTTTGATTTTCATGGCGTCCACGGAAAATTTCCTCCATTTTAAAACTAAATTTACCTGAAAGGATTCGCTTCATGATTGCTTCAATTCACTCTCGTACAAAGCTCATCATTATAAAATCAGGGAGCGGTGAAGCAGAGACGAAAATGGTAGTAAAGGATTCGCACCGTTAAACCCAGCTCCCAAGAAAATGGTCCAATGGTGATAGGATATAGTATGAAGTAAGTAAAAAAATAATGATCACTCCTCTTCCACACTGAGTCACTTCCTATTGAGGAAGTAATATAGAGGGGAAAGCAAGCATTACTTTTTATATAACTTCCATTTTCCATTTCAGTTCCATAATAATCTTCCGCATTTGTGAAAAGAGAAAATATGAATATCTCTCCCAAGCCCAGGAAGGAATCAAGCTTTGCTAGAGAAATGTCATCTCATTTTCTTGTACCCAGTGTAAAGCTTCTTCGTTGTTGTCTTTCGTGAACACTCTTTATGAAGAGAGAGAGTGGGACACGATGAGAAAAAATGTTATAAAAAATCAGAGTATGCACACACGTGGAAAAAAGATATATGACACGTTGAAATTGAAAAGAGCTTGATTGGATAAAAGGTCTGAGCTTTTCCCTCTAGATGGTAAAGTAAGAATAAGATTCTAAAACTCAAGAAGTTTCAAAAAAAAGAGAGAGACAAAATCTCTAAAATAACCTGTTCTGCTAGATAAAACTACATAGATTTAAATTTCAGTGTAATGGCTTTCCTCTATTCTATCCCTTTAGTTCACATTATGTAACAACCAAAATCCACTTTTCCGTCCTGGGACTATTTTGCAGGTAAATGTGGAACAAAGAACACCTCAGGGAGGTTTTTCTGATCTTTATCTTAAATTGGGAATGTGTATCGCGCTGAATTGTGAAAGAAAAGTGAAAACTGTAGATAAAACACGTGCGTACATATTTACATCAGATATGGTTTGGAGAGATGATGGAGGCAGCCAGTCCGTATATAGTAAAGAGAAAAGGTGTGTAAGAGATTGAAGAGCCTAGACTGTTTTCAACTCTCTCCACTCACTCTATTACTCTTTTGGGAAGAATAGCTCTCTAACCCTCTAGTTTGGGGTTTTATTTTGAGCGAAAGCAAAATCTCTATACTACTTAATATGACGATATCTCGGAGGAACACAAACCTAACTTTTCACTTGTAACTTTAAATGCTCATTTACAGAGACGTATTATACGTCGAGAAGTAAAGGGCAGAGGATGTTGTACTTTGTACTTATTGAGTGACTTTTTAGTTTTTACCTAATGGAATGCTTTCACTTTTGCAGTTTTACAGACTTAAATTCCATCATCAATAAAGAATAAAGTTTATTTTTTAGACATTTTCTCTGGTTGAAATATTTATAAATGTAATGGGGAAATTTGGCTGTACTGTTGAATTGTTTGGAGGGTTGTAGATTATTGGCTTGTTTCATTTTCAAAGCGCAAGGAAAGGACAGATGCTATAACCCAACACAAAACTGAAATGAAAGGAAGAGAAAGGTTAATTTTTCATCTGTGCCTTCCTACCATGGACCTTTCACCAGGAAAAAATATTATGTCATTTAGCTGTCATCCCGTTTTTCCTTCCATTTAATCTATAATTAAAGTTATAGGCTTCGGATTGGATTCCTGCGGAGGGGAGTTTTCAAGATGGGTTTTGGCTCAAGTATCATTCTGCAAATGTATATGAGTAGAATATAAAAATTCTGACTCGCTCAGTTCCAGAGCATTTCAGCAATTAATCTTATTTCCTGACTGACTTGAGAAATAGGTTGAGCGGAGAAATAGATGATACGTGGAAATCTACAACGGAATTCTTTGAATCAGTTGTTGGCTGGCATGGTCTATTTTTTCCACTAGAATATATTTCAAGAGATAGACAATTGGATGGGTATTAAAAATGGATGAATTTTTGTATTCATTTTGGCTGTGGTAGCGTAAATATTACAGTTTAAGATCTAGGCAGGTTGCTTGTATTTTACATTGTATTAAGATGAATGGTTATCATCACCGGTAATAGTTTGCTTAGGCAATAATCATTGAATTTAAGTGCTTCCTATTTTTCCGAGGTGCGGAAAAGGAAGCATGCTTGTGTCTGCTATTAAGAAAGTTGAAAGACACGTAATGCGCAAGATAAGCAACATTTTTTTTTTCATTCAGAGAAACAGTAACAATAAAACTTGTTCTCGCTTGTGTTTTTTATATTCAATTTAGAAGATTTTATTTTAGAAATCATTTAAGAGTTAAAACTTGTTGAGAAAATTTCTCTTAAATATATATCCGTGGTGGTTCTAGATTATCTTGTTTTGGTGTTATTTGATAGTTTAACTATTTTTTATTGTCTTTGTTTAATTTCAATTTAAAAATTTGCAAAGGTTACGAGATAAACCATTAAAACCATGAAGGGATAAAGCTGTTTTCCAGGAAATTAATCGCACTCACTATAAGTACAAATAGGTATTAGGGTACACATTTGAATTAACTTGGTTATTTTAGTAAGCACTCGAAATTTTATAAGCCTTGACGCCTTAGCCCTGCTAATTGTGTTTCTTCACAGATTAATGATCTCTATGTAACGCTAATAATAGAACTTCATGTAGGCAGTAGTTTTAACAGGAATATTGGATATTGGTATATTCTATATGATATGAGTCAATCAAACTCTTGCGTCATTCCAAAACCTGTGGAACAAAGCATGTCTAAAACAAAAAAAAATGTTTTTCCTTTTTTAGCTGCGTTTGCTTTCATATGCACTTATGCTGCTCATATGTACGTACATATATGCTTGTTAGTCCGGCGATTGCAATACAGTCCGTAAAACATAAAGAAAACTTAAATGAACAAACGCAATATTACCGTGAGTAGCATGTGGAACGAATAGTTTTTCCTGTTTGATTGGCAAAGAAATTCTCCGAAATGTTCTAGAAGTTTAACAACTACCTTCTGAGAATCAAAAACCAAGTAAGGAGTTTAGTGTTTGTATCCCAAGTAAAACTAAACTCATTAAAATTATGCTAGGCTTTTCGCAGAATCTTTTTTCGAAGCTAGACTTGTTTCCTGCCTTTAAACTGCAAAGTATATCAAAAGGATGTGGGTTTTTAATCTTTTGCAAAGGCAAAGTTGAATACGTATGAATGAGCAACATACTTTATAATGCATGATTTTTGAAATAAATAAATAAGGCTCTTTTAATTTCCTCTTTGAAGTACTCCAAAACCAAACCAAGGTAGAATTATGGTCTACTTTTTCCAAAAGGTGACACGGTGAAAATAACTTGGGGCACATTATGTTAGTAACAGAAGGGAGGTTTTTTCGTCAGTTCAACGTTTTTCCTTTTCTTTTTCATACAAATTGACCAGCAGAATTCTAAGTTTCGTGTAAAAAATCAGTTCAGAAGAACTTGGAATTGATTTGGATTAGGAGATATTTTGCTTATGTTCGCCAAGAAAATATATTAGCATTTAAAATATGTGAAAATTATGCTCTACTTATAAAGTATTCTTGTTAATTTCCTGAGACGTGGTGGTATTTTATGAGAACTGGTTCTGTTTAAAAAAACATTCTTGGCCTTTACTCCGGAATCCATCAAAGATACCATGCATCCGGAAACACAATTTCTAGTGATACCTAAATAACGGATACTTTGAGTTGTCTCTTTTACAAAATTGGATAAACTGAAAGTATATGTCTTCATCTATATTAACCATTTTTATTCGATTACCTGCGGCCTTGTTCTCATTTTTGTTCAAAGGAACAAATTGAGGAAGACAGAAAACTTTCCATCAAAAAAATATTCGTGGCTGTCTAGTTTCTTGTTTTTCCCCATTAAATATTATCTAAGGAAGTCGTTAAAAAATCATGATTACACTCTACAACCACATACTTTAAATTCCCACCTTGTTAAAAAGAAGGATAAGTTCGACAAGATCTGAAGAAATAAAGAAACAGAGAAGGTCTAACTCCAAAGTGTGTATACGGTTGGACTTTCAAAACATTTTCTTTCGTTTCACTAAAAAACCCTCCCTGTCCATGTATGTTCAGCAACAGAATCCCTCTTTTTACATATTTTTTTTCCTTTTGTGTGGATTGTCGGCCTTATTTGTAATTGTAACTATTTTCCTTATTCAGGCAATCCTTTTCTCGTATTCAATTCAAAGTTGTCCACATAAATATGCATTCCATTCAAGAGACGTCCGGGTATTCTTATTGTTTGGGGCGGAATGCAATGGGATAAATAGAAGGGAAATATGCGATACAATGTGATTTTTATGCCATTCTTTTGTCTTGATCCTGCCTCATATTTGGGACTGGAGGCTGCGCAGCCAGATGAAAAGGACAAAAAAGAAACTGATTTACTTTTTCTAAAAAAAACACGCCTTTTAAGACTTGAGAAAATCTCAAAAAAATGAGCGGTACAGCTTTGGGGCAGAAATATGAAGAAAATAAAGAATACGGTTGGAAAAAAAATAGTCAAGAATATACTTAAACGTGACTGGAGAAAGTGCACACTGCCAAACAACACAAGCCTAAACAAAGGGCAAACTGTACAAGGATGATAATAATGACTTGATGGCTTGTCGTCATCTCCTTTGTCATTTAAAAAATACGTACATTGAAATACTTAAAGGCAGTAGTTTTGTTTCCTCCCGCTGACTTCAATGTCAACATATTATACCTTAACGGTTTTCTGTTGTAATGTCATCCGTAAATTTGACAGTAGAAATGTTCCACTGAACTTTCTCTAGCGTCTCATTTTCAGTTCTGTTGGAGAATGAGTCGTTTCAATGGGGTTTATTCTGTATTTAGTATTTTGTTCTTGTGTGGGGAACAACTAAACTTAAAAGCTTTTTTGTTTATGCACATAATTTTGGTATGCATTAATTTCTCAGACAATGCGGCACAAAAGTTCTTCATGTTGTGGGATGAATGCAATGAGTACTTAAATGTTCAAGAGGTGTGAGTTATTGTCACGATTACAAAGTTAATGCGGTAGACAATTTGTATGTAGTGCATGTAGTCGACTTTGTATGCGTTGCATTGAGGAAAGAAGTGTTCACCATGAAATCTAAAGCATGCGGAAACACTTCACACGTCATTTAAGTAAAAGCTCTCCCTAAAAATTTGAGTTCAAACCCCTTGGCCACAAAAATTACCACAGAATTTTACTTTCTTTGTAATTCTTTGTATCTTTGAAAGGATTGAAAGTTAGAAGTATTTAATGTTTTTCTCAATTTACTAGTAGGTGCATTTGAATTCTAAAACTAAATTTTGAATAGGACATATAGGATAAAGTGAGTTAATGAAAATAAAATTATTTTATCTGCTAGCGAAGTATTTTTTCAATTTTGTTTCTGATTCTACGTTTAAATGAATGAAAGTTAGCGTAAGAAAGAAAGACTTTCTAATTATAAACTTATACACTTGCGAAGAAAATCAACAAAAGCAGCCTAGATCTACTTACATACTTATAGATAGGCTATATTTAGTTGTCAATCTTGATCAAATACAACTACTATGTTATTCCACCGTTTGCAGGTAACTTAAGGCATGATTTTCCCCAATGCTTATAATCTTTAACCATATTCTTAAACGCTTTCTCCAGTTATTTGATATTGTAACATCAGTCATAGCTGAATCTGTTAATTTATCCGTGATTAATAAAACTTTCCAATGTAATATGATGCTTCCAACAA
>JAANSQ010000984.1:0-17638 GCA_036850885.1 Lepidocyrtinus dapeste | reverse complement strand
GTGATATGGAATATTCAGGACGTCAAAATTTCGAATAGGAAGAAAGAGAAGGAGAGAAAGTGAAAAAGAGAAAGAGAGCACCAGCTGCAAATCCTTTCCCTTCCTGTCCCGAACAAAAAATTATGATTTATGTGTTGATTTACAGAGCATAAGCACTTTTAGATGCATAACCTTCTTCCAACTTTCTCTACAATTAATTTGTTTTGCAAGAATAGATAATGATTTTTTAAAAGAAAATTTATTTGTTATTGTGTGCGTCTATATACAATACGCGTATACGTATGGTCTAGAGCTGTGTACAATACACTGGTAAAAAAGAGATAGCAAATGCCAGGAATCTGTTTTCCACTATTGCTGTTCCATGGAAAAATCTTCAACATGATGAACGTACGCAAAATTGAAAGTATTTATTCTACTGATACTTCTACCCTGTAAATCAGCGCTTTTCTAGAATATCCCTTAAATAACCTCATTCATTTTTAATCGTGAGACGTTCAATTAATATCAATTTGAACCTAAGTTTTAAAAAGAGAGTAAAAGGTTAGTGATTTTTTTCAAACATGAATCAGGACGCAGGGATACATTTCAATTGAAATACTGCGGCCATATAATCATATCGGGGCAAGAATCGAATCCATGTTCACGTTCTACATTTCAGCGGAACCTAATCTGAGTTTCTAAACGTTCTTCCTTTCTACTTCCCATCACTAAACAAGTTTGGTAGTTGGGATCACTCGAGACGAAATTTGTTTATTGATGCTACCGCAAGTTTCGTTTATGAGAAACTTTTGGGCTCCATTGAATTGTTATCGGAACACCTACATGTAGTACTTATATTTCCTTCGACTCATATCCGCCTATGGAAAGTATTTCAATGAAACACCCTTTCTGCCTTTATTCTTATGGCCTTAGGGATGTTTTTGGTAAAGTCCACCTATTTTAAAAAAAGAAACTTCTGAAAACCTGATAAGAATAAGTTCTTCAGACATTTTTGTTGTTATCATTTTTAGGTGCATATTGAAATGTATCAAGAAGGGACCTTCCGTTTCCACGAGCTTGTATTATGGTGGGTTATGAATGCAAAATTGAGGAATTTCTAATGGATTATTCGAAAGTCTCGTGGGATACTTATGATGATGATGCGTTAACAATGATGATGCTGGTGTGGTTTTATATAAGCTTAATCCTTCTGCTAATGAGAGAGGAGTAAGAAGAAACGAACGAAAGGGGAGTGGTATTGAGGAGAAATTTTTATGATGCTTTAAAGTAGAGTAACAGCTATATTTGAAAGGAGTTGATCATGTATGATTTCTAGGATGAGATATATACATGCAGCGTCCACATTCAATATACAATTTGTCAATGGACCCGATAAGACATAGAAATCATCTTGAAACGTAGTTTCCTCCATCTATCGCGTCGTCCTCTTCATCATTTTCATTTTGAAGCAGTAGCAGTACCCCTTTCGACCAAGTTTAATGTCTCTTGTATTCCATGACAGCGGAATGTACCTAAGATTACATCTTTTGCTAGAGAGAAGGTTCAGAGAAGTTATTTTTGGGAATTGTTGGAGAAGAAAGGAATATCCAATAATGTCTTATTTTCGAGAAGCAAAGCCAAAAGCGAATAAAGCGTAGATTTTTTTTGTGGAGCGAGCCTAGTTATATCTAGCAAGCAGTACAGAGAGCAAGCACGATGATGATAGGCAGGGAAATAATAATAGGAGAAAATTGTGAAAATGACAATTCTTTTCAATTTCGCCCCATTTTGTCACGGAGAAAAAAGGAAAATCGAAATGGGGACATGAACCATATATATGAATGAGTACAATCATGGTAGAAGACAGTGCGCATTATTGAGGCGAGAAGAACGCCAAAATTTTGTTTGGTTTCGAGGAGCTGTATCTTCTGGTAAACATGCTTCTCTCCAGAAATAATAGACAAAAGAGAAGGAATGTGAGCGTCTCTTGTTATCAGTTTTACTGCAATCGGTTGGGTAGTGAGAGTCTATCTTTTACTAACTTTATTAATCATTGCCAATCACGTATGACCGGATGACAAGAATAATAAAAAATAACGAGCAGAATGTAGTTTAAAGGTAGAATGAAAAATTCTCTGACTGAACTGAAACAGAAGCTTGACGAATGACGGTAAATCTGAGATTCTCTGTGTCTTAGCTTTGAAGTTAAACGTTCATCTTTATCCTCTAACATTCAATCTTCAAAAAATCTACAATATGATTGGTCAGTCACATGTGAAAGAATAGTAGATTTTGCTTCAATATATGCTTTCTCTGATTCAAACGAAGGAATAAAATAATATTAATGTATGCATCTGCCATGGTGGAACAATATTTGTATAATACAGGACATCAGTTGGAGGTTTGGAGGAAAGTGAAAATTCCCTTTTCGGGATGACATGTAATCACAATCAGAGGATTTTCCCTATTTATCCAACCGACAAAGAGAAAGGTATTTATGTGCGAATGTACTTAGTGTAGTCGTCGCAGTCCTCTTGTGTGAGCAAGAGAACTATATAACATAGGGAAACCCTCTGCTTATTTTCCTTTTGTCTATTGCAGTTTCTCTTTGTTGTTCCAGTAAAAAAAGTGAATGAAGCGACATGACATGAATTTGACAGGCCACATTATTTCCTAGTTTTTCTACTTCTCTTTTATGTAATTTGGAAGAAAGTCTGCTTAATATAAATGGTATAAATATAAATGAGATTTTGTACGGAAGATAACTATTGAAATTTTGACTGTATCCCTTCTCCCTTAAATTACATGCATAGAAAATCAGAATCACTTTTTAGTCCAATTCACCCCCATTCACTTCAACTCCCCATTTCTTTAAAGGAAGATTGCTTTCACTTCGGGCCTGGATTTGGTTTACTTTCACTGGTGTGTACAAAATTTGTGATTCTTTGCGTAGGTGACTTTATTAGTTTTTAAGGAACAGAGCGACATGAGAAATTGTTGGCAAAATGTCTGAGTTGACTGTGTAACTCAGAAAGGGTAGAGACAGGTTGTGACAAGGAACTTTTTTGCCGTGTTCCCTCCAGGTTGAAAACTTTTCACCAGAAAGGAAATCCAATTATATTTACATTTTGATTTGTAAAGAGAAGACACTGACTGGCTCTGCTGGGTAAACAACGTGCCATGCCAGTTGTCGTCTCGTTTAGTTTTACTATTTGAATCTTAGATTACATTCAAAGCTCTACAATATTGCTTACTTTCTTTACAATAGTCTACTTTAGTACAACCGTGACATCGAACATGAACAGAATACCTAGACTCGTACAGACAAAGATTTAAAAAATAAGCATTTTTAGGCTAATCGATGTTATTGACATTTAAAGGAGTAGATTATTTGACTAAAAAGCGAATCCCTAAAAATGAATCCATCAAAAATAAAATATTTTTCACTTAAATTAATCGAACTTAACATTATATGACCTTGTATTCACTGAGTCAGGCCGGGTCATAATAAATGCTTTTGAAATGATTCTTTGATTGATTCATAACAATATAACATGACATTGCGTAAAAACTTTCAGAGAAACCCAGAAAGGGGGCAAAATGAGATAGAACGACCTAACAGATAAAAGCTATCCTTACGTCATAATCACAAAAATGCAGGGGAAATGGGGATGCTAAATAATTATTAAAAACGATTAGATTCTTCTAAGGAAATTTTGAAAAATAGGCATACATACACTTTGAATTTATAATTAAGTTTTATTAATCTAATCAGCATGTTTTAAATGGGTCACATGCTCCATTATACTTATGCTACTAATTTATAGCAGTAAGTATCAAAGTAAATGTAATTATATTAGATATTTTTTCGAAACCAATTGAATTTAAATGATGATGATAGGCCAACCAAATCTAAATCATTTGAACAAAAACCCATGCAATGCAAGATGTGACCAATTTTCTGATAGGGAGGGATAAGGTATAGGTAATTCACTTCTATATAAAAAGGACGTAACCGGTCGTCAGTAAGCACAGAGCACAGCTGTGGGCTATATAAGAGAAGAGATTCGTTCGTTATTATTTACACTGAATGTAGTAACCTAACACCTAACAACACTATATGTAGTGTCTGTGTGTATCACCAATGTATAATTAGGAATGAAGGAGGTATAGGTATTACTGGTAATAAGTTGTAGAGGTAGAGAAGCACTAGCACTTCAATTCTATTCTGTTGTATCCCCCTGTTTCATAAATAATCTATCATTTGCTCGCATCTTTTGCGTGTACTACCTGCATTGCACTTTTGATACATGTGGTATTTTCAGTGGAGGTCTGGAATAAAGCCGCGGGAATGTGAACCGAGTCGTTCGTCTCTCTCTTTTAGAGCTGCTGATACGTTCTTTCCTTTGCTAGTTAAACATTAAAATTGCAAATGAGTTGTTGAAAAATTATTTTTATTGTATACATTGGGTTAACTCTTGCTACAACTACATTGCATTTTTGCATTTGGTTAGAGCAAATCGGATGGATATTGGGTATGGATTTCTTTCAGCATCATCATCTCCCAAAATAAGACATAAACAAGCCGTATAAAGAGGTAGTTTTGCTCAGATTACACTTACTCACAGTTTGCTTGCACAGCTCGTAATTTTAAATTTTTCACTATTGAAACCAAAGTGTTTTTGAGTTGGCAAGTTACACGCATTTGCTGGTAGTGCAGTTTAAAAAAGTGACGACGACGGTTGGGTTAAATTATCGGAACGTATGAAGAATAAGAAAGACAATTATAGTCTAGGTGGAAACTTTTAATTTTTTATTGACTTTTAGTTTGCTACAACAATGTGAACAACTCCACGTTTTTGTGTTTGATTATTTTATTTTAACTTGTGAAGTGAAATTACTTTTTCAAAGGCATTAGTGTACTTGATGGCTTCGTTGGATCCTTCTCCCTTCCGGGAAATGTCTGATTCAGAGTTGCGCAAAAAACTCTTGGCGCTGGGTTATGATGTACCGGTGAGTGTGAACCGGGAGTTCCTCCAGAAAAAGTTAGAAAATGTTTCCAATCAATCACCTTCACGGGGTGGTGGAGGAAGGTTAAGTAAACGGCATAGCATGGCAACTAGTCCTGCTCCCAGTCCTCCTACTTCGACGCCAGTGAGAAAGCGGAAATCAGTTGCTGCTTCGTTATCAACCTCTGTTGGGAATCATTCGCCTTCAGTTGCTGGTGGGGGAAGCAAGCCCCTCAATAGTGTCAACATGAACTTGCACCCAACGTCACCACTTGCTGCGACATCAATACCAAGCACACCCGAGTATAGTACTCCATCATTTTCAATCTCGACTCCGTCAACGCCTTCGCCCTTCGTTAGTCGTTTGAATACACCGTCTCCTTCATCGAACGGAGATAGTGGTGCGTACGCACCGTCACCACGCTATATGAGTTATTACAACATGTTTAAGTCGACGCCGCATGGAGGAGGTGCAACCCCAATGCAATCCGGGAGTAATAATGAAGGAGGTTATACATTTGGGTATAACAGAAGTATTAGAATGTCGACTCCTGGTGGTGGCTTGAACCCCGTGACGTCAGTGGCTCCTAGGTCCCCCGATAGGAATGGTTATGCCACAGGAAGTTCTGGAAATAGTACGGAGGCTGACTGGTGTGGAGGACATTTCATCTCCAAAATTCTCGTCGTGTCCTTCATCTTATTCTTTATGATAATCGCCGGACTGTACATCAAACAGAACATGTTTGTGGATCCAAAGGGACTGACTGGTTCGGCAGAGGAGAAGAGCAGCAAGATACCTGAACCTTCACCTCCTCAAAAGAAGAAAGCTGTGCCACCCCAACTTCCTCCTTTAAGTATGGTGTATCCCGTCTGTGGTACGAAAGGAACTGATCCTGAGGTATGCAATCGTTTCAACTTCATTGACGTCTGTTAATGAAAACCTTTAATCAAATATGTGTTACCTAATACGCATTGATTATGAAAAGATTGTAAATTAATAGATTTTGATTTTATTGACTTTTTGTGACAGGCATGCATACCTAAGGAAATTGTCAAAAACTCGCGAACTTTATTCAATGCGCTAAAAATTGAGCTGGTGACGCGCGCCAGAAGAAAAGGATGCGTCTCAGATGTTCAAGAAATAATATCTCTTCAAGAAGCCAGAACTTTGCTTTACAAACTTACCGAGATGGTATGAATACTTCAATACTTAATAACAAGTCAAGGTGTCATGATTAATACCTAGTTTCGTTCTAACCTTTAATGTTTTAATACTTTTTTCAGAGAAAGTCTGAAGTTGACGAGGCATTTCGGGGAATGCTCCTTCTCATCACTGAGAATCCTCGGCAGGGATTGAGACTGAGTTCGGAGACGGAGAAGGATATTAGCTCCAAGTCGGTTGTATCTGGCCTAGAAATGCTATCCACTCGAGTATCTGCTCCGGATGTGCAGCCCGACTTTATTTGTGGGATCAAGGCGCTTCTCGTTAGCCTCACAATGGTGGCCACTATCGTAGCGGGATGTAAGTCGACTTATCTTATGAATTCAAAGTCAATTTACTATATCTAGTTGAACGATTATGCCCATGAACTCGAC
This sequence comes from Lepidocyrtinus dapeste, assembly GCA_036850885.1. NCBI lineage: Eukaryota > Metazoa > Arthropoda > Collembola > Entomobryomorpha > Entomobryidae > Lepidocyrtinus > Lepidocyrtinus dapeste. The sequence goes on along the minus strand of JAANSQ010000984.1, from coordinate 11,054 downwards.
ATCAGTTCAGTTTTTATCCATCCATGATTTAGTCTTTGAAATTACTCCATTCCTTGACATAATTAGTAAATTACAAAATGTTTGGATTTTCTTTTCTAGGTATTGGCATCGCGGTGATTGTTTGGAAATTGTATGTGATCCGCCGACAGTGGAAGAAATCCGAAGAGGAAGAGATATTTAAATTTGTCGAAAGAGTTTTAGAACTGCTGCAGCATCAGTTTGAGCTCTCAGAGTATGATCCCATTTCTTTAGTTTTTTTTTCAAATTATCTTGCCTTTAGAATTTTTTATAAAAATTTGGTCTGACTTCTAATCTTAATGGCTTTTTACAGGAATGCGCAAGGACCAGCTTTCCTTGCGGTAAATCACATACGTGATGAGCTTCTCCCACCACAGGACCGCTTAAAAAAAGAGGCCTTATGGAACAAAGTCGTTTACCACATATCGAATAATGAGTCTAGGATCCGCGAGGAAATCCAGCACATCAGTGGGGAGGAGTTTAGAGTATGGCGTTGGCTCCCATCTGCGAGTCCTCTAGCCTCAAAACGCTTTTCTACTGCAAACTCGGGAAAATTCAATCGACACTCTATGCCAGTCTCGCCAATGGCCAGTCCTTTCACATCCACTCCAAATCCTCCAGCTGCTGGCACACCTGCCCGCCTCATGCAAAAGAATCTGTACCCGAATTTGAGTGCTTTGAATGGGGACGCCGAAGAGGATGATGATGATGGTGCAATGAACAGCGACCCGAATTCAAATAAGTGGCAGGGACAGGCTTTCGAAACTTGTGATGGCAGCCCTAACGCTCTTCCGAGCACACCGACTACTTGTCTGAAAATCCGGCACATGTTTACTGAACGGTAACAATTTGGAAACTAAATAATAATATTTCATTTTTATTACATGATTTTATCCTAGTTTTTTAATTCATTCAACAATTTTATTCTAAGAGATTGTAATAGGCCACGAATTGAACAGGAAATCCTTGGAAAATGTCGGAACGCCGAAATTCTACACATTGGATTTGATATAGCTTCAGGAGAGGGATGTGTCTACATACGCTGTTTGACCAAGGAAGATGCGCGAGTGGCCTTTCAGGCTTTACACGGATGGTGGTTTGATGGTAAGACAGTTTAGGCTCGTAATTTATGACTAAAAAATTGGTGAATTTATCTAATCAAATTTTTTGTTTGGCAGGTCATCTTCTGTCAGTGAAATTCTTACGAGAGGAACGTTATTTTTCCCGTTTCCCCGAGGCGAAGAGCTGCACCGTCCCCAAGTCTTTAGTTTCTTAGGATGTTTAGTGTGCGCACCCAATCCCAATGTCACTTTACCTTTTATTATGCGATACGAAATTCAATTGAAAGACTTAATTTGTTGAGTTACGAGAAATAGTGGGTCAAGTAGGTCATATTTCTGTGCAAGTTTTGCTGAAGTGATTGCACATTTGAGCATGATTTTTTTTTGTTAGTTGCTGTCAAATTATAAATGTTACTGATTTAAGAACATCATTTCCAAAACTATTGGCGCGCTGCGATATTGAATATGATAAAAAAACGAATTCATACATATATGTATATTGTCAATATGTTAAAAAAATAGGAAAGGTCAAAAGGCAAGAAGTATAAAACCTGTATTTAAGCTTGTAGAGAGTCTTCTTAATGGAGCTTCGTAAGGAGGAAATCGATGCTACACGGCGGGTTCATAAGACTAATTTTATTGATACACACAAAAAAAAAGAAATACACATACATTTTTATTATTTACCATTTACTTTGTAACGTAATGTAGCTGTTCGAAACTGTTTGCTTCGTGGGAGGTCAGAACGAATTGTAATTCTGAACGGATGATTATGATATCCTGCTAAATGAATTCGTTCCCATCTCCATCTCTCGTTACAGTTTAGACCAGAGTCCTAAAGTGTTTTATAAGAAAAATTAACTTTAAATTATGATACGGTTAAATTGTAAACTCTGTAATAAAATAACCTATTCTGTATAGTAGGTACCTTCAAACCCAACCTTAATAATCTTTACAATAATCATATTTTCTTGCTGACTAATACTTACGTCAATGTAAAATGAAAAGTAAATTTTAATTATTTAGTGTCCATAAGCATAATGTAATGAATGCGATCACTTTTGTGATCCAATCGAAATACACGCCAGGCTTAGCAATGGAAAATCATTCCCCTTTGCCAACGTAGTCCATAACGTATTCTTGTTGGTCTTCGCGTTTTGCAAGTGTCAAAAAAGTGTATTTCAAAGCTTATTTTTTACTTCCAAAAGTTTCCAAAAGATACGATTCGTGAAATAATACAATTGAGTTATTACAGGAATGAATGATAATCGTGTGAAGCTTACAATTCACACGAAGGTTTCTTTTATTCATATTTTAAAAATATTTGGTACGATACTTGTAACATCTGAAACAATTGGTGAATACTGATTGCTTTTCTTTTCTAGAACTCAAGGTTTTGCTCCTTTTAATGCAGAGTGAAGAATGTGATGTATTTTCTTGCTGTTAAAGGTTTGGGGCCTAGATAAAAGACGGACTTTTATGTGTAGACTGCTTCAATAGCACGAAAGATACTGATTAATACTGATAAATAAATTTGTTTGAATGACATGTACTTAGGATGTGTTTTCGTTTTCCTATTCACTAAAATAGGAACTTTTTACTTGGCGGTAAAAAAAATTTAAAATTGCAGATCACTCTTAGGATTCAAAGACAGATCATCCTTGTAGTGAAGAAATGTGATGGGATCGCAAAAAAAAAACATTTCATAAAGTAAGGATGGTCTTGGGAGTATTTATGTCGTCCTGGCTTTAGACCGTGACAATTAGGGAGAAAATATTTTGAAATTGTATATTTACAAACAAACTAATTCATCTCCATTTCCAAATAACCAGACCAACACCGAACTCAGAAACCTTCAATAAAAGAAAAGAAATAATATGCAATAATGGTCGAATTAATTTCTTGATGAATTCATCTTTCTTCACCTGGTTGATTTTTTAAATGGAATTGGCAGTTGAAAATTGTCTCTTAAAAGCTCGTTTCTGATTGGCTGATGAAAGCTCGATACAGATTGGTTCTGTAAAGCTTGATTCTGATTGGCTGGTAAAATCTCGATTCTAGTTGGCTGAGATGAGTCTGAGTTTTTCTCTATACTCGTTGTTGATTGGTGGAACCAAACTGGAAAACATTTTGAATTGTGCGCTCCCACATTGGATGTTATTGAATTACTCTGATGGTATTCATAGGTTTACTACTAGCAGTAAATGTGTAAATATACTACACCTTCAGAAAATTAGAAGGGCCCAGTGGTAATTTTTTTTATAAATGAGATTTCTAAACCGTGCGTATTTTTCATAATTAGTATTCCATCAAAATTCAATACTGGGAAGATCATAATCATTTAATGAATTTGAAATAAAAAGTAATAAAAATAAATAAACTCTTAATAAACTTGCAGAAGCTCATTTTACCCCTCGTTTACTTCTTAATAGTGACTTCTTGATTGTGGGTATAGTTTTGAGCCATAATAACTCTTCAATATGTTAGGATATGCTAAGATTGAAAAAGAAGATGGTATCATGTAAGACACGTAACATTATTAACGCAGAAATAATGTTTTAACTGGAAGGGGACCATTACGGTATGTGCAAATTAAATGAAACTTTTATGAAGTGAGAGAGGAAGGCAAGACGATGACGAAAAATTAAGTGAAGGATAATGAAATTTATAACAAGCGGAAGGAATAAACAATTAGTCCTTTCGTCAATTTTATTTTGATTCATTTGCCATGAAATGCATAAAAGATTTAATCAGTGCCTCCAGGCACATACAATTGATGAAATAATTATTCGCTTAAGGATACTTTTCAAGTACATGTACGTACATAATCTAATTGAATATCTTAAGTAATGTAGCTTATACAGTTTTAAAAAAATTACCTGCTATTTTATAGCACTAGCCTAAAATAAATTCATGACACCTAGGATTTTGGCTGGCTGGTTTCCTTCCTGTACACTTGTGTACAGCATAATTAATAGCACAGTGGTACGAAGAAGTGTACTCTTTTGGCAGATGAACATTTCATAGTGGTTTGGCGTTTTTTGTTCAGGAAAACCTTTTAATTTTATTGTGTAGATTACCCATACTTAACAGTAGTTTCCTTAACAACAATTTATTTTATTGTTTTCCACGGTATTTCCAGCATTCTAGCAGAGCAGGGCAAACAATATAGGCTCTTCAGGAGGATACCAAATATGCCACAAAAGGTGAGACCAAATGGGTTAACTTTGTTAACAGCAAAGCTTTACGGGTACCTGATATTTTAGTAGTTTAGGAAAAGGCAAGGCTCATAAATTTGAGCCATGTTTCAAAATTTGTTTGATTTGCGACTGTTTCTACTGACCGATTTACTTTGAAGCCAGGTCGTGGCGTATCATTCGAGAAATTTGTTCTGTCCAACTCAGAACATTCTTTGCATTTAATAATTATCACAATCGGACGAGAGTATAAAAAGAGAAGAGTACAGCATCAGCTCTTCCTCAAATTCAGGAGAATGGTAATACGAATCTATCCTAAGTTGATCAATATCGTTAGTGTTTAGGATATTATATCTTCCAGCTTAAATTCGTTTCAAGTTTCAAACGTTCCCATAAACGAACATTCAAAATTTGATTACTGCTTTGAATTTTTAAAATTCATTACATTTTTGGATAATGCCGCTTGTATTTAAAAGGATAAAATTGTAGTTTTTCGTAACATGATACTTCACTTTGTTCAAGTAGATTTACATCCACGATGAGTTTCTAGTTTCTACCCAAATTCCCATCTGCTTAACAAAATACCAATACCACATAGCTTCATCTTCATAATGCACCACATTATATTGCTATATGTTTGCGTAGTGCTTTCTCCAAAGTGCTTTTCTACTTTCTCTTCATTTCCTTGAATTTAGTAAAAAAAAACCCGGCAGATGGAATAGTGAATCAACTGCCTGAACTGCGACTACTATTTGGGGAAAGCTGAATAAAATGTGTTGCTCAGTTATATTAAATAACAATCCAAGCATGTTCACAAACTTTTTCAAAGTTGGTAAACAAGTGGCTATACTATTTATCTGTTTGATTAATCTTTGATTCTCCTCATCAAAAGGAGATTGAGCTTGTATCGGCTGCATTCACCGTCATGTTTGTTACTGTAATTAACAGCATCATTATTAATAAATAAATCATGCATTCAATTCAATACATCTCAAGTATTTTTTTCACCCCATTCTAACCATATTTTATAGTTATTCGAGAAATGCTGTCAAGTATATTTGTTGCATTTATTTACATGTCATTTTTCTCTGAAGAGACAGTGAGAGCCTGAAAGTTTCACCGTTAAAAGAGACTGACAGGGACATGTGTTCATGCATGTAAGGTAGGTTACAGTGAAAGGACTTGACTCTTCAAGTCAAGAGTATAAAAATTTGTGAAAAGCCTTATATCATTTAAAAGGTACATTTCTTTAAAACTTGACTAAATAGTCCTAGAAACCCGATATAAATGGGTTTTGGGTTCCCCGTCTAAAATATAATTGAGTGCCTAAAAATCATCCAGGGTCAAATTTTTACCGAGTCAAACTCGATCTTTAGTCAAGGAGGTTCGTGTAACTCTGGTTTCTTTAGTTTAGCTGCTAGTTCATCTCTAGTTTTGAGCGCTTGACTTAACTGCCTTCTTAAATCCATCTCACTAGTTCTCCACATTGCGATTACCTGAGATTTGGAGAGCTCTTTTAAATTAGCTCTGTCCAATGGAGAGTACAACTCATAAGAGGAAGAGTCAGAACCGTCCCCTTCTCGATTGCCTACGCTTCTCCCACCCTCAGCAACATCTTCGCCGAATTCCGTCTCATCCTCCAAATATTCCCCTCCGACCGGTTCGTAGTCTCCTCTGTAAAGTCCGGGTCCCATCATTGTGCTCCTACTCGTCCCAGGCACATTCAGATTCGCTCGCCTTCCAGCACTTTGTGAGGAACACGGTCTTTCTTCCTCCTCCGGACTTCCGAGCAGTGGAGGAGAACCTGGTTGACTCCTAAAAATCCCATGCACTGGAGTCACAGGTAACTTTGTAGTGGATCCCCCTAGCCCCCCTTGTATCCCAGGATCAATCAATCCCCTTTTGAATTTAATTTTCTTCTGCTGCTGCATGCCTCCCCTTGTCGTCATGTACACGTTATCTACGAATGCTGTGCTGGTACCAATAGAGCTACTAGTGGGATTAACATATTCATCCCGGGCCCCATCGACTCCTCCTACAGTTGAAGTGTCTGCTCGGCTTCCCGCTGCACTCCGTATATGAATGCCCTCCGCTATCAAAATATCTTCCTGTTCTTCGAAAATTGTCGACCTCTGACTACCTCCGTGGGAATGAGGACGTGAATGAGAAGTATGAGTGTATTCTTCCACATGATGACCATGAGGCTGATGGCTTAGAGGAGGATGATGATACGCATGTCCAACTCCTTCGCCGAGGACTCGAACCGGTTTCGGAACACTTCTTTCCACTCCCGCCCTCTCCATCCTAGTTTGAATGGAGTAGATTGTAGAGTGTGAGCCAGATTCATCTAGGGAATCAGATTGTTGACCACCGCTCAATTGGCGTTCTGCGATCTGCACCCTGCAATCAAAGTAACGTACACATCTCATCCCATTAATATCTTGTTCATCCTAACAAATCAAATCTACTTTTTTCTCCCAACGGTCACATTCTATTTCCTTCCCACCATAAAAATTGATTTACTGCAAAAACAACATTTTCCCCAACATACAGATATCCATTACACCCCAGTTAGGTATACTAACCTCCGAATTTCCTGGATCATGTGATAGAACTGGGCTTTGCTTTTCCGCCGGCGTCTATGCTCCTGTTCCTTCTGGGAAAAAACCAAACACCGTTGACTTACACTTGAAAAAATCTCACAAAGAACAAAAAAAATACATCTGCCTTGAAGCATTTGTCCAGGTGCTTTCGAATTCAACGCATTGCACCATGAAAAATGTTGGCAATGTTAGAATGAGAGAAAAAAAGAGTTGGAAGCAAACTAGAAGCAGTGTAAGTCAAGGAGATTCTTAACTGCCGAAATAAATCTTCAGGGTAGTTTTATGTCTCCTCGTCAGGAAAAAAATATCCCGTGTAGTAGGAAAGGGTGCTATATGTATACAGCTGCAGTATTAGACATTGAATCAGTTACTTGAATCGTCTTGTTTTAATTTAATTCGACTCTCAAAATGTACTTTTCAAAGAGGAATTCCTTTGCTACAAAAAATGCGAATGTTTTTCTAGAATGAACCTTACTTTCCCCTTTGCTTGAAGCGGAATGTTCTGAAAATAGGTTTGCATAGTTCTTCACGGCCTCATAAAACTTGAGGAAACTTTCTAAGAGGAGAAATTGAAATGCGCGGGAGCAATATCAATACAGACTGAAAAACCTAAAGAGTCATTTACTACAAGGGAAAACACATTTATTTCATGTTTCGTATAAACGCAGAGAGCTCAAACTAGGTAATGATGAGAATCTCGCAATGTCATGAAGTGAAGGCTTATGGCTGCTGCAGCAGAGTAAAATCACTGGGGAGAAATGTTATATGCCTTCTTTCAGGACCACTGAGACTTTTCCTTCAAACTTCCTGGGACAAGGATAGATTCTCTCTGGTTGGTCTCGGTGAAGGATCCAAAGTTTCTTTAAAAAGTCTACTAATGCTTGGAATTCTCTCAGGTGCACGGATGACGTCTGTCAGATACCCTAAAGTTATGGCCTAATATTCTCATGCATAAACACGCAAAAGAGATGCAGAACAGAGAAATGTATTGAACTCTAGTAAAAAATATAGTAACTTTCACCATCCAAAACTTTTAACTATAAGATCAAAAGAACATGAAATAACTGTACATATATTTCTTTTCCAGGGGGAAAACAACAGGAAACTTTTCACTGAAGAAGGAGAAGAAAACGAAGCACAAGAGCAATAAATTCTACGCTCAAAAATGAGCAGTTCTAATGCGATAGATTACCATAGCGCACAAAAGCTGAACTCTAAGAATTATTCAATCGTGCATTATGTGCGTTATTTCTTCTTCAAGCTATCAAATAATTGCCAAGGGTGGGATTGCAAAGTAAATCTTTCCAGGCTATTACATGCACTTTTAGTCGCTGAAAGATATTTTTTAAAAAACTTTTTGATAGTTTTTGAGATTAGGCAAATTGAAATCTCAATTTGATTCATAGCCATGATATCTTCCTTTAAGCTCTATTGTTAGTCGTTAAGGTCAAGTTATTGGAATGAGTTTCAGCTAGCAAGTTTACATAAGTGAGAAAAAGTGATTTAGTTAGATTATAGTTGGCGATGGTCACAATGGTGATTATGCGGATAATTTGGAAGAGACTTTGCAACATGGTGTGTGTTGACAAGCTCATTTACTACGAGATAATCAAGCTTTATGAAAGGCTAGGCTATTTATTTACTTTTTCCCTGGACAGAAAGCGGTAAGCTGGAGAAAGAAGAATCGTGTCTAATCCTATTTGTCCTCACCCTTTTGACACTCTTCTGGAAGAGACTGGTGATTTGTCCTTGTTTCAGAGTGCTGAACAACTCCTTTGCCGCGTGGTGCGGACTCACTAGCTCCACGCAGTTGATGAACCGATATAACTTCTGTGCACAAAAAGAAGAGACAGAGATTTATTATGGGATTTCAGCCGGACCTCACTTTCTGCCCAACTCACAACATGCAATCCGTAAGATACAGTAAGCCTTTTGCTTTCTCCTTTCCAAAATAAAGTCTCTCCGGCTCCTACTAAATTGTAGACATGCTAGATAATCATGAAGATAAATACAGGATTAATTAAGTATTGTCATCGCAGATTGTAGCCTTCAGCACAGCAGGATTGCCAAGTAGGAAAAAGTTAGTTCACAATGTATTCGGTTAGGATCATATGCTACTTTAATGAGCAGTTTTTTACACGCAACAACTTGTGTCCAACATTTTCCATCAAAGTCTTGGCTCGTGTGTTCTTCAAGAGATTCAACAAATTCCCAACATGAAAGCCTTAATCTAGCTTTATCCTCCTTAAATGCGTTTAATTTAAAAAGTTACCAAATGTTTCAATCCAATTTGCAGAGGAATCTGTGAGTTTAATGTGCTAAAGTGTAATCTTGCGCAATTTACGAGGGAAATATTAAATTACTCTAGGAATATTTGTGTCATATAAAACCACTTAAGAGTATAAATCGATAAAGGTAGGGAGGTAAAAATGATTTATAATAATAGGCTTATACATAGCGGCAATAATCGACATAATCAAAATCTGTAAAGTGTAAGAGCATCGACAAGTGCGAGAAAGGAAAAAGATGTGACTTTCCTTTCTCCTGTGAAGAAAATCTGCTTTTGATAGTGAAAACGAGAAGAATCGATAAGGGAAATTGTGCAGCTGGAGAAATCTTGCAGGTGTACAACGATTCCCAAAAGTTTTAATTCTGCGACTGACTAGCTCATAACTGCTTTCTATGGAGCACATTGTACATCAAAGGCCTACAAAAATGGAACGAGCAAAGATGCACAGGCCCTTTTTTTTACTTTTGTTCAATGAAAAATCTTATAATTCTTTTTCAAGACTTTTCTTTCTTCCACAATGTATTTCATCCATCTCTTAACGTCAAACACACCCCACTGATTCATTCCTGCCCTTCAATTTTCAAACAAAAGAAGATTTTTCTATCTATTTGAAAATAATAGTACTTTTTATTTTCTCCAGAGATTCTCAGATGATATTGTCATATATGCTGACTCTAACAGGTTAATCACCTTATGAGAAACTAAGCCAAATCCAAATCAAAATTTATTCCAAACTTTTCCAACTTTCTCTTGGACTATAAATAGTTTCAATTTCATCTGTAAAAATTGTGAAATGTAAAGTATGTACACGTAGCCTTGACTTAGGTTCCTCCAATTGAGTCTGGAACTGGATCGAAGCCAATGTAAGCTTTAAGTTTTCCTACGCAGGAAAATGAATCGCAGCACAACCTTTGTTCTGTATGAGTAATTTTCATTTGATAACAAGACTACAAATTTGGCAAGAAAGTAACTTTCCTTTACATAATACGCACGTAGTTTTCTAGCTTCTTTTGAAGCATTGTCATTTTCAAGTTTTGGTTTACTTTTATGATGTTCACATTGAGCATTAAATATACTCAAAGTTCCTTTGAAGGTTCTATTCAAATTTGCACCCGGTGAATAATACATTGACGGAGATAATACCGGAAGCGAGTCACAACTAAAATTACCTTGAATCAGTTGGCTATGAAAAGGAACGAGTTTGCAGACAGGGATGTACTTAAAGGCAATCTAGCCGAAGCAAGCGGACAATATATCAAATCTCCATTATTCTCATGCAGTAACGCTTCCTCAGTCATGTGTAAATGGAGTTTTGTTACTTTCCTCGGGGAAATTTAGTAAAGAGATAGTCTTGGGTTCTCTAAACCATCCTAGCCGTTTCCCCTTTTCTCAATGGCGCATAATGTGATCCTAAAGTATCAACTTTATTGTTACTATTCGCCACTCACACTTACCCTAACCGATAAGGTGCGTGCTTTTCTGGATAAAAATGGTAGCATGAAATGTATGTAAAAGTGCCGTAGACTCTCAACATTACGATTACGGACCACTTACTTACGGTAACCTGAAAAGGGTCCGGTTTGTTCATGCATTTCCACCATTACAGCACTAGTTTTCGGTAAAGTACCCATGCAAAGGAAACTCTTTTCAAGTCGAGTGTAGTAATGCCCCCGCAAAAAAGCTCTAGTCGAAACCAATTGTGGCATCCAAAATCGTTCACGCTAAACCAAGTGACGGCTTATTATATAATATCTAAGTACCTTATTCTAGAGAATCGCAAATGTAATTAGAATCATCAGTTCGCAAGCTGAGTACTAAAAAGGTCATCAGGGGCTGTTCAAACCAAACATAACGCAAAAAAAGGGATTTTTGTGACCCATGACCC
>JAANSQ010000983.1:0-17641 GCA_036850885.1 Lepidocyrtinus dapeste | reverse complement strand
AGACCTTAAAAAATGATGTGAATTTCAATTTTTTGCAAAATTCTAATAAATTAATGAACCCTAGTTATATTAGAGAAAGTACGTTGTTTGTAAGTATATACTCATAAACCTTTTATAAGCCTATCTTTCTTCTTTCTTAAAGGAACAATGGAGAAGGGAAAAAAAGAACGACATTGATGGCTCGAGGCGGTTGTTTGGATGGAACGTAAAAACTTTTCTTTGGTCTAAGCGTGGGAACCAACTTCTTCTCGAGTTCTCAAGACCACAGCTACCATACTTTTGGCCAGCATCTTAAGAAAAAATGTTTGTTTGGTGATGACGATGATGATGGTTCATCTTCATTTTTTCTGATCAGGACTGACGAGCAGCGAGAGCGAGCTAAAGATGTTGATACTTATTCTGTACAGATCATCTCATCATCTCTCGCGCGCATAATACCACTCGGAAGAAACAGGATTTTCTCTCTACCTGTCTTCTCACATTGGATTAGATGAGGGGGAACGTGAGTGTACAATATTTTACTACTTGTAGTCGCCTTACTACCACACTATAAAATAGGCAATAAAGGTGCATACGTCAAGACAAAATACGCTCTATAAACTATAAACATATGCCTCTACTATAAGATATTTATGTAAACCCTTTCCTTGAAGATTCACTCGAGCCGCATTCGCGTTACCTTACACAATGCTTGGGGAAAATGAGTAGCTTCTTTCGCCCATTGTTATATAAGCTTTGTTGTGAGTAATCACAAGAGATAACCTGTACTCTCCTAAGCGGCCTTATGTCCGACTCATGTGCTAGTTTACTCGTTTACCAAGCTTACATTATATTTTATTACGCTTCATTCATATCAGAGTCTTTGGCATTGGCACGTACTACCTAAATCTATGCTGATGAATTAGCCAAGCCTAGCAAGATGAAGGTGATTTGATGTGAAAGAAATAGAGAGAAAAAATGCAATTTGAATGAATGGGTGCAAATGGATGGATGAATTGGAGCTGTTGTGTACACTTTGTTTGATGCAATCTGAAAAAATAGATGAGATTTTTTCTTCAGGATTATCTACACATTTTGGAGAATAATAGCACTTGTTAGCTAAACGACAAGCTATGAGAAGGATTCAAAAAGAGGAGACTAATTGGATGGGTTATAAAGGCGGTGGTGGAATTCATGCGTAATTTTTATTATCATCGATGAACGTATGTAAATTAACTGGAAAAATGTTTCCGGTTTTGTTACCCTTTTTCTTGAAAGTTTACTTTCCCACAGGTTTCACCTGTGTCATCAATTTATGAATAGCCACATTTACAAAGCTCGTCTAAGACTTGACTAGACTTCATTTGGACTTTTTGAGCGACATCACATTCCATACACACGCCAGGTTATAATTATAATCGTACTTTTAATCCAGTTTTTTTCCCTTTTTAATAGGTTGAGCAACAGACAAAACATTAGCACGTGCGGTATAGGCACTATCATATTTTTTTTTACTTTTTATAATTCCCAGGCTGTTTAGAGTCGGTTAAAAATCAGAGTAGAATGCGGCGGAAGGTGCGATTTACTAATCCTTTTTTTGTTGCTATTTTCTCAGACATTTTGTTCTCATAAAACGCGGCGATGAAGTTTTTTTTCTATGAGTTTGTGAGGAAAAATCCGTGTAATTTTTACAGTTTATTTAAATGTTTTATATCATGAATTATCCCGCTTTTGAGTGTAATATTTGCAGTTTCGAAACTCGCTGCCACTTTTCACTGCCTTTCTAATCCTAATCACTAATTACTTTCATGAAAGCTATTGTCATTTATAAATGGTCAGTGGAGGTGGGGCAATTAGCGAAACATTGTAGGATTATGCATTGCAGACAGGATTGAGCAATGGTCACGAGTTTCTCATTAGAACAGAGTGTGCTGACGTTTTCTTTGAATTTGCCATACGTTTGCAATGCAAATTAATAAAAGTTTGTATGATTTTATGATTTAAGTAGTTTGTTTGGCCAATTCTCTAAAATACATGGCGAGTATATGGTTTCTGGGAATGAGTAGACCACATAATCGATATATTTTTAGGAAAGCTTCTAGAAATGCAACTAGGCCTGCATTAATTTGCGGTTAAACGAGTGATTATGTATGGTCGCAAGCGAAGGAAAACGTTGGGTAATGATTAGGAAGAGGCTAGATGAGAGGATTATTTTAATGAGGAGTAATTACTAAAGAATCAATTAGTGATGCAATTAGCTTTTTCCCTTTTTGCCAATTCGGAATATCTGTTTTTAAGCGTGGGGCATCAATAGATGGACTGTACTATACAGTAGCTTATGACGTAGGAGGGAGTTACTCTATGGAAAATTATCAACTTTAGAGAAAATCTTGGAATATGATTGGAGGTTGAAATTGTCTCGTCTTAGAAGATTATAATTGTGATGGACTTTGTCCCAACCCAATTTACAGAACTGTAAAGTAGCTCACATTTTTATGCAAATCAGTTAAGCAAACATTTCACCCTGTGGGAAAATAATTTATCAGAGTTTTAAATTTTCAGTCCATGTATGACTTAATATTTTGACCATTTATTACTCATCTAATCAACATTTCATTAATGCAAAGTAATCATTATTCTTTTTGTCATTAAATGAATACAAGTACTTCTTTCTTTGGTATGACGCAATGTTTAGTTGTTGGTCCAAGTTCTTAAGTCATGTGACCAATGGGGCCATGACCATCCATGTACATCCGTATCGATTTAGAATGGATGGATCTAAATTCGTTTTACTCCTAGCATCAGAGCATATGTATATTGTGCCTGTTCAAACAAAAAATATTATCTGTTTGCCCTCTTCAGTGATAACATTCTTCTCAAGTTTGTTTGATCGTACAATTTTATTTATTTCTTGGGCTTTGTTTACTTTTCCCAGGCTTCTTATACTCTCCTTCATCATACAAGATCCAAGTGATCACATGGTGCAACACAAAAGTGTTAAGTGGACTAAACTACTCCAAACTACAAACTATCCTAGCTAAATAATTTGCCAATGATAAATCTCGTCTTTTTTCATGACGTCCAAAGTCCTCTGGAAAATTGGAAAAAGGGAAATCCTTTTTGGACGCAGACTCTAATTTACTTAAGTTTGATCCTTACGTGGAAAATGGTTATCACTTCTTTTTTCTCCTTCCAGTGGTTTTTCTCTGGAAGGAGGATGCTGGACACTGAGTGTTTTTTATGTTGGGGTCAAATTATTAATTTGCGTCTGTATTCCTGCGTGCGCCCAACAGGATGAAGTTGATTCGTAAAGAATGAATTAAAAAGCGATAAAATATACTATGTAGCTGAAAGCATGCGTCACGTCGACATGACACGAACGACAAACTTCCATACAACATCTTCCTCTCGGTTTAGTTGATAAACAGAAAAACCAAACCAATTATGGTGACCATGAGCTGAAAAATGTAGTTGGGATCGAGTTCGATGATATGGAGTCACTTTATTACACTCTTTTATTGGTTCAATACTGTTCGGGATAGTTAAATTATGGAACATTGTCTCAAAGCGTGTTTCTCTCCAGGATTAGAAAATGAATGGAGTTTGCATAAACTGACGCATGAAGAAAATACAAGAGGAAAACTTTAAAAGTTTTTAACCCCGGATCATGCCATTATCCGACCGTCCGACCTTTCCCCGGCGGAAAAAATATATATTTTGTAGATTTTTTGAGAGACCGTGTGCCAAGTTCCCAAGTCAGTTAAATCAACAGAGCAAAGGTAACCCCGATGAGATGACGTTCCTTCCAATAATTTCCAGCCCAGGGCAGAGGTTCGTCCTCGCCTCTATTTCTTCCACTCCAGACATTAGATAGCACTTTGGACGGTAAAAATGTCGTTTGACGATAAACACATAGTGTTTGAGATAACTCCTAATGGAGTTGCATTAAAGTAGCATTTTTTATACCATAAAAGGTCAACCATGCCTCGTGTTAATGAGAATATGCTGATTTGGTGATTCGAGATGTGATGCGAACTTCTTTTTCAAATTCCGTATTTACTATTTATCACTTTTTGAACTTTTTAAGCACTCAATGATTCAATGTAGCACATGGCTTTTGACTCATAGTAATTGAGGGAGAGTGATAAAATGTCAATATTTTTTTCGGTCAGTTCAATTAATACGCATTGGCATTGGCATGAGGTTAGGCTGTGATTGATTCCATTTGATTTACACTTTTCCATATATCCGTACCTTTGGACGTTGGAATACTAAAAATAATACGACATTTACTTAATTTCTTCAACTGGACGGACGTGCGACTGGATTCTGCGATTGAAGAAGTGCACATCCTGTAAAAACGGCGTTGTTTATTATGGAATGGTGGAGGAATAATCGCGTGATAAAACACGCAAATTGAATACCGTCTTCGTGGAAATGTTATCAGTAGCCATGTATTATTTTCTAATATTATGCTTCTCTGTAAAAATTAAAATTGACAAAGATATAATTAGTTAATTAATTAATTAATTATTTTCAATGTTGCACATGCTAAAACAAAAGGATGATTCTCTAGGAGCCTATGACCTAAGCAAATTATCATAATAAAATAAAATATTGCAAGCATTAACTTATGATAACAATGTTTCAGTATGCCCCAATCCACACCAACGCAATATGTGATGCAATGAAAACGCTTTAAAATGTTTGTTTTTATATTTTCTTGAGATCTCATTTATTGTGTATCTCCTGAACTTTGTTGCATAAATAAACAGAATAATATTTTTTCTCAAAATTTAAATAGCAATACACAAGCGATATCTTGATATGTCTATAGATAATATTGTGTGATCAGAACGAATCAAAGACGCTGGGTTTACGATTGAACGGTATCTTACAGCTAGGATGTTTGTGCGATAAAGAGAATTTATACAGGAGAAAATTAAAGTGACTAAACAAATTACACTATTTTATAAACTCAATTTAGATGAAATTACTTAAAATGTTAAAATATAGGCTATTTACAACAAGTCAAGATAAGCCCCATGATTAGTAATTAGGTATACTGGGACCTATGCTTGGTGGTATTGATTGTCTCCGGCTTTTCTTGGAACTGATTGAGATTAAGGGATAAACCTACCTCAGCTTATTCTAGTATTTGTTTGATTGTGCTTAACGCATCTCTTGGATCATTATTGCAGATCTTGATTAACCTAACAATTAAAAATGTTTGATTGGCTTTGAGTTATTTTTAACACAAGCAGATCTCAAAATGTGAGCTTAAGCTTTAGTATAAAAATTGTTTAAGCTGGTTTCTTTATACAGATAAATACAAGAAAGACAAAAGTACTTCGCCACCCCACCTAACCCCTGATTTGCGACATGATTGCAGGAGGTGGATTTTTTTGTTACTTAGTCTAAATTAATGAGATAAAATGTATACTTTACACCTACTCCTCTCCTTAAATGCTAATAAGATTTAGTGAAAGACTATAATGGTTCCTTTGCGTTTTTTTTGGATTGGTGTGAAGAATTTAAGACAATTGTCAAGCGCAGTGTTCTATCATCCTACCATGGTCGCCAAACGTTTTCTGAGAGATTCAGAGGCTCGTCGGGGTTCGGTGATTTGGTGCAGAGACTCAATGGTTGAGCTGAGTGAGCCAAGTGATGAGCAAAAGGATGATTTGCATGAGCTGGAGGAATAGGGCTTAGACTTCCGGTGGAAGAAGCAGGTGAGCCTTGGGATCCAGTGGAGCCTCCAGATGTGCTTGGAATGTACGCGTACAGTTTTTGGTGGTGTTGATTTGGAGAGTTTATTGGGGAGCTTGGGGGAGTGTATGTAGTCAAGATATTGAGACCGTGTCCACTTCCCCCGGTGACAACTCCAGGGCCGTTGGGGCTCATCATTGCCTGCGCTACAGGTGTAGGGTAGCCTACTGGAGACATTTGAGACTGGCTTGGAGGCTGTTGCTGCATGATTTGATGATGCATATGGGCAGAAGACTCCAAGTGTCTGATGCATTGCTCCAAGTGTCCAACGAGTCTGTTGGATACGGTCAAATCCACATTTTGCCCGGGTGGGGTTACTGTAGTGATATATTTGGAAACTTCGTTCGCACAGTGCACAAATCCCGCACGGAACCTTTCACCTGCACTACTTTCACTAAGTTGCTGGCTTCGACGAAGCTTATGTAGATGTCTCACGGTCAATTCCAACACATCAGCTTTCTCCAATCTTGATACACTTTCCCCTTCAGCTTGAAGAGCGCCAACGAGCAACTCCTTGAGCTCATCCAAGCAACGGTTAATCCTCGCTCTACGCTTCCTTTCCAACATAGGCTTCATTACCTAAGAAATACAAAAAAATCGTATGTTTAGAAACATATTTTGATTTTATCACAACTTCCTTCCCTAATCAAGTAAGCACAGGGCAAAACTTCATAAACTTCTTCCGTTACCACCTGTTACATCAACTCACATTCAAAAGTATAAAGTTTGCATGCATCCACTTGTAAATTGAATGACTACATTGGATCAACCCCTTCCATACAGTCTCAGTATGCCCCACTCATGCTTTACTTGATTTTTTTGATATAATTTCTACACAATTTTTTTCTGTTTAGCTTACCTTTCGGTACTGATAGGTCCTTGAGATTGGCTGTTCTTCTTGTGCAACAACGGCTGCCATTTTGACTGATTTTTTCCAAAAAACGGGAATATATTTTTACAGAAATTTTTCCAAAATGAGACTTCTATTTTGTGGACACTTTAGCTACTTTACTAACTTAATGATTGTCAGCCGCGGATAACTCACGGTACAGTTACAGTTCACTTAATTGGACGTGTTACTAGACTCAAGTTCAGATGAGGAATAAACTTAGACTTTCCTTCACACTTTAGTTAAGTACGGAATAATGTTTGGGGGTTAACTCCTTCACTCACTCCGTGGCTTTGATCTTGTGTGTGTGTGTGTGCTCAGCTCACGAGTCAAAGCTAGAATGACATGCAAAAGCCAAATTTCCTTGTGTTAAAAGGGCGAGTGAGAGGCACGGGGTTTGCTCAGTCAGCACAGCTTCTCTACGGATTCCCATGGTCTAGCTCTGGCATTTTTTGTTTACCAGTCGAAAAATCCAAAGCAAACCACCACAGGACCAACAACACGCTTGAAGTTAGGCAATAGACAACATACAGCCTCACTTTGCATATATTTCTAGTGATAGGTACTTTATGCGATGTGATATCTAGCTGATGAGATTTATATAGCGTATTGAACCACCATACAACCACCCAACAAGCTCTTCTTTTTTCTGTGTCGTGGGACTGTGCGACATAATATTTAGAGTTTAAGGAGAGTCACAGTCAATAATCCCAGTTCCCTTCTAATAATCCATGTGATGATAAGGCCTATGAACTATAAATATATTTACAGTCATCATCATTATTTTATGAGGGTGTGACTTTATGTAACGTTTCTAAACGTCTCAAGACTAAAACCATTTAAATTATATTGATCATGTCTTGCCGATACGGTCTGTAGGAAAAGGAATTGGAGACAGGAATTGACTTCTGTGTATGCTGTTTAAAATGACTCGACAGATATTATGCTAATTTACATTACATTAATTAGATAGTCAATGGATATTTATTCTTGCCAGCTCAGTTTACCCCAACGCAGCCTTTCTTGGTAAGAGTAAACCCAGAAGTCAGACCATTTACCGGTTTTCTGAAGTGAATCTGTCTCTGGCAAAAATCCTATAATTATTCTGCGCCACAAAAGCAATCTATCCATCCATCATATTGCTGAATTGATTTCTCTGTTTGTAGTTCCGTGTTTACTCTCAGTAAAAAACGGGAAATTCTAACGTACTTACCCTACGTATTTTTTGTATGATTAAGTGTAATCAATAGGCAAGATGTTGAGATTGCTCATCTCCACATTTTCTTCTAGCCACCCATTATGCTTTTAAATGGGCTGTAATAACTCTGCGAGAAGAGGCTCTAGTGGTCTGGCTTGACTTCCCGAATTCATTCACCATTCCTTGGGCAATTATCACGCTTGCTCCTTTATAAAAACGTTAGCATTTCTTTACAAACACGAGAGGGCCCTAAAGGAGGTTTAGGTTGACCAGTACTTATTACTTACGAGTCGTACGGTTAGCCATGGGCTGAAGCTCGTGAGGGTTTTTGAAACCGTGGAAGAAGTCTTCTTGCTCTGCTCCCACGCTTGCAGCTTCTTTAGTTTCGCCGACACCTGCCCTACTCGAAACAAAGTCTAGAGAGAAGGCAGTCGTATTGCCTGCAGAAGCTTAGACCTCCGCATCCAAAATATCATCTTTAGTTTTGAGTTCATCTGAAGAGAAAGATTACACCTTTTTATTTTCATGAGGCTGTTGGTTATCCCTACTTTTCAATTGTTTCCCAATCCATTCAAATCACTTACAGTCACAATCACTTGGAAAAAACATCTTCCTCGTAATTCATGATTCTATACAATGCATTCTAAGACCTTTATTATTCTCATTGGTAAAATAACCTTATCTCTGCTCTTAGGGAATGCGGCCAAGATGATGTTGATTATATCATGATCAATTCTGACATCATCAACGGATCAAACCTTTTTTCCTTCGTTAATAGCTCAGCGTGCACAGAACCATTTACATCGATTACATTTTCTCTTAATTTCTTTTGAGTAGCGCATACAGGGAGGCTACTGGTCTAGCCATTACGATTGCATCACCACCACCACCACCATCATCATCATAATCTCGATTTACCCTTTTAGATTATCTAATCATCTCCTCCGGCTCAATGGATTTTAGAGACTTGAGCCTCAAACAACTAATAGATTAAGGAAGAACAAGTAGTCCAATAAAACTTATTATTTGATTTAAAGATTCAGATCAAGTATTTGAGCCAATCAAGCCTTAATACCGAAGAGATTATCCAATTTTGAAGATTATCTTAAAGTCTAAAGATGATCTAGGTTATAAGTCATGTAATCAATGTTCTTAATTCAGAGTGAAAAAAGAGAAAAGTGATAAGCTTAAAGTTTAAATTAGCATCTAGAATCTAAAATTGTGATTGGAATAGGCAATAAAAATTAGAGACAGTCTAGCCTACTACCATACCTGCTTGGAAGCTCAGAACGTATCATTTCATTTAGGATATCATTCGAGAAAAGGGTAAAAGGAGCAAAAATTGTTTTAATTGTGTAAAATAAGCTTAAAGGTTTAGCTTAGACCGCAACCGCGAGTAAGCGGCGAAATAAAAGTAAAGCACAATGTTCGCATGATTACACGTGTTAACTAGGAAGAATCGTAATGGGACAAGGAGCCACCGGAGTCATGCCACCTTAAAAAGTGAAGCTGACTCTACAAATGCAATTAATTTTGTCTCATGTACCTTTTCCCTTGTCTCGACAAAGTGTTTCGCAGTCTGGCACCAACCAAATCTCTAGGAAAAATGCCTTTTAACCCCAGGTTTGCAATTTAAGGGAGCTTTCTGTTTCAACCTGGAAAAAGGTAGATCAATACAAATCACCCAAAGAACACTAAAAACCATCATCACGTCTTTATTTCAGATAGTTCACCTGAAACAATAAAATGTATGGTTAGGTCAAACATGACACACAAAAGGTTTATGTTGAGGAGACGACACAGATTAACGAGTGTCTCTAATTTTTATGACAGAACAGAATACTGGTGCTTCTACTATAGGCTCGCGTGAAAAATTATAGGGGCATATTTGGGTGCATGAATTCGGGGTTTTAGTTTTTTAAAAAAGAATGAATGCTTTCACAACTATAGTCACATAGGTTTCCATATTTCTTGAAAAATAAAAACATTATGTCTTCTTCATCAATTATGTCATTATCAATATATTACGATGGACGGACACACCCTTTTGCAGTTAGGTTTTGCGCAAGGTATCTCGTGAAAAAATAACGTCTCTATATTCCACTGGATTCCAGGAAAGCCCCATTAATTTCATTGAGCTATGGCACTACGCTAAGTACTAAATTCATTTTAAATGAAGCTGAAAGGTCATAAAACTCGGCAATAAAAACAAAATCATAATATTATGTAGCATTCTCCATGCAAATTTCACTGCGCAGAAAAAAAACATGAGACTCAAACTCTTCGAGTCATTCGCTCTTTCTACAGTAATTAAATTAAGGATCATTTAGCCATCATGAAAAGTCAGCAATAAAATTTGAAAGAGAAGCCGAACAAAACTCCTGCTCAAACTATGCCAATTTGTACAATTTGTAAACATTTGAAGCGTGGGACGAACGATGTAGCAGCTCTCTCAGAGATTCTTAAGGAAATTCCAGAATTCCATAGGAGATCACGAATCACTTCTTCTTTGGCTTTTCGCGACATGTGCAAAATCACAGAAGAAAGACAGTCTGTCTGTGAGAAATTGCTACCTACTTACAATATTATGACACTTTGAGCGATTTCCATGTGTATAATGGTTTGTGTTTAGGTCTATTTATGTTTTATCCAGAGTTGGCTGACGAAATAATAATGAGTCATGGAGCGAGACAGAAAAGCCTTGTCAAGTAATCTAGAATTTCTAGAGTATGAAAGGATGAAAGGAATGCTCTGACTTCATGTAGTCTTTAGGGATTAGAGTGGGCTCTGTGGGAAAGGAAAAAATCTGACTCAGCAGTTCCATAAAAGTTACATAAATGCACACATTAATATCTACTGCTACTGTAATAAAATTAAAACATTTAAACATTCAAAGTGTCACATGTAAATCTGTAGTGTGCGAATTTTTTCCAAATATTTTAAACGCCTAACGAAAAGACACATTGTTTAATTTTGTACTATGAAAAGGCATAAACAAATTCGCATTTTGTAATGAAAAACTCCCTCGCTTGCATAATATTTTTCATTCTTGGCCTGTTACATTACAAGTAGAACGTACGATGCAAAAAAAAGAGAAAAACACGCGATGCATCTTCACAACTTTGCAGAATCCCTTTCACAACCTTGAGCTGAATCGAATGAAACGGACAGATTGCACACGATAACCTATTCCAATAGTGAGCTAATGTGGTGAATGGTACATCTCCTCTCCATTTTTGAGGAAGGAATTGGAGCAAAGGAAAGAGTAACAGTTAGAGTACTTCAGATAGCGTTAATTACTCCTCTTCCACCACCAAATCTAAATTAAGCCACCCACGCCAATTAACTGTAAAAATGTATTGACTCACAGAGAGTCAAAGTCAAAGTAAATGCAAACTTTCTATTCTATTGACACTTCAAATTACATAAAAACTTCTTTGTGGAGTATTTAGCCAGCGTAACTTTTATTTAATTAAGTTATCCTATGAGCATATATAACAGTTTTTATGAAAAAAAATCTTTTCACACGCTAGTTTGTAAGTTTGAGTAAAATGAATGAAAGCTCACAGGATTTGATTTTATGGGAAGCCATATGAAGCCACTGTACCGCTACTCTAGAGCGAGAAGGAATGTCTTCTTTAATTGATATTAATGTACGTGTGCATCAGACAAGTTTACCTGTTCTCATTCATTCTGATTTCTGATGTGAGGCTAGAGAGTCTGAGTCAACTCAATCAAAAGTTGATTCAACCCCAATATGACAGCTATATTCATTCAGAAATATCGCAAGCTATTCAAATATGCAATTTTAATTTTTCAAAGGTGATTCCACCCAACGCATCACGAACACTGCACACGACCATACTATAATTCCGCAAATGATTGAACATTTTTATAGTGTCATTACCTTTTACTTCTATGCAATTCTGTTTCTATTGGGTGAAGGAATTCATCTTACCTCTACCCTTAACTTTGCCAGTTCATTTTCATAAGTCAAGTTTGCTTAGAGCTTGGTTGGGTGTTATCCAATTGTTTTAGTTAATTGATGGTCTCGCACATGTCGTGCTTATTGTCTCGCTCAGAGTAATTACTAAGGAGTGAGTTAATAGGTTGTCATTTCCATTTCATTTCATGTGATGGAGATGGAAAGTGTGTGAACTGAATTTGATTCGAAATAAATTTCCTCTTAACCTTGTAATACTTGTACCATAGATAACTCTTTGCAGAATTGTTTTTCAATAAATTGTTCCAGGGGCCATTAATTTGCATATCTACTTTCTTGTCCCTAAATATTGTGGGTGTAGTGGGAGTAGACTCGAGAGGAAATGTACTTTTTGGGGATGATTATACTCTTCAATTAAACGTAGTAAAATGGGATAATGCTCCAAATAATTTTGCTTCATAGGTCACTCCTCGTGTGGCTTATTAATTTCTTACTGATTTTTTCTTTGTAAAGAACACGCAGATATTCAGTGTCATGGCATATCCTGTGTGTTCATTTTCTTTCGCAATTAACTGTAATTTACATAACAGCCGAAAGAGGAAATGAGTTGCCTAAAATTAATTCATCAATCCAGGTCAGTTATGACCTTAACTGAAAATCATCGTATGATTCATACCAACAAACAACTTTTATCGTTTTTAGTGCGAGTAAAATAACGTTCTCTCATGAATCAAATTTTTGCCCAATTCACAGAAACTAAAAACGTCCGTCTGACCCTTTCCCCTTAATTTTTTATTTTGGATATGAATATGAGGCGTTTCTTTCTTAAAGTTTTGATTTTTTGGATTGCGCGGATATGATATCATTGATATCCATGAAGATTGGTAAAGTCCAGTCTGATGTCCACAGCTCAAAGTTAGAACAAATTGTAAAAAAATACGTTCTACTTTTGGAATACTTAAAGGTCTCATTTTTTATAATTTAATCCCTTAAGAATCCCACTCTGCTCAACCCTTTTTTAAAGTTTTACAAAGAATCCAAACATACAATATACTAATCATAATTTCCATTTTATGACTAATGTCGTCCCTCACATTTTCTTAATGACACGTTATTTGTCTTGTGATTGTGTTTGTGAGCTGTGGTCTTAAGACTACTTTTATGACATTCTGTCTACGCTTTTGTGAGTTTGTGAGGCTTTTTTACAACAAAGCGAAAAAAGTGACACTATATTCAATCCTCCCAGCTACTACATACTCTTCATCCCCATGTGTGACTTAAGCTGTCACCATATTGTCGGAATGAGGCAAGTGCCAAAATGAAAAAGAAAGGATTAATATTTATTCCCTTTTGGTATTTACAATTTACATTTTTAAAAAATATTAAAAAACTTCCAGAAAGTAGTGAGTAATATGGGCATAACACTCTAAAGTCTAAAGGGTATTTTTTGTGGTCTCAGCATGAGTTCAAAAGTAAACAATTCACAAAAGAAAAGGATGCCTTCCTCAGCGTCTACGTCTGTGTCTCATCCTTAAATAATATTTTATGAGGGAAGAAAGCTACCGAAACATTCATATATTTTATCATACCTTTAGGTCGTTAAAATCTCTTACATTTTGCTACTTCTGTTAAGGAAATATGATGTGATGTGTTTCTGTACACATTACACATCATCTAAGACATCATCCCTTAGTCCTCGGCACGACTCAAGCTGAGATTCACTGTCACTCCGCATTGTCATCAAAAACTCGACAAGAATGCACTTACTTTGTTCGAGGGATGACGTCCTTTCCTATTTGACATTTTGATTTTTCAAAAAAAACGCTTCAATTATTGTTGGGCACGTTGTTCAAACAAACATTGTTTACTCCCGCTGGGGCTAAGAACCACAGAAAAGGTAAATTTTAAATTGCAGCAGACAATGTAATTTTTTTTCAAAAAATCTTGAAAGAATAAGGACAGACAGTAGCAACAAAAATCATCATTCTTTTCGGGAACAAGTTACGATTACCCTTGGAATTATTGCGTGAACATAAAAATACATTTTATTTGAGTCCTACTGTGCGCCCCCAGAAATCCGATTTTTGGTCATATATCTCTTTGAAATGGAGAACTACAATAATTTGCATAGCTTGAAAAATGTGGAAACTCAAAAGGAAAAAAAAATTACGGATGAGTTGGACCAGCGGCTACTAGTCACACTCACCACAATCATAAGCTTGAAAATGTAGCAAGGGAAATATTACCATAATTGTTTTTTTTAAAGACAGTACAAAATAAAATGGGGTAAGTTATGGCATTGCATGACCAACATTATTTATAATTACAGATGAGCTTAGGATTCTATTGAAGTTTACATGAAAATCTATAGGAAATATTTCGTTAAGATGAATACGAGAAGCTATAAAAACACAGGAGATGTAGAATTCCTTTGCGAAAAGTCACGCGTAACATTATGTCAATGAATAATGCATTACGAAGATGCAAGCCACCAAACAATATTGCATCAGTAGCATAACATCCAAGCGTAGTTTAAACAATTACTAGAATATTTGAAAGAGATTTTTATGAGATGAGCTTAATTACCTGTTCACCTGTGAATTCTTTACTTCCCATTTTGGTACTACAGCTTGAGAAACCAATAGAAGTTGGAATAGGGAAATGTGAAAGTTTTTTTTTCTCGCGTAACGAGGCTTACATAAAGCGCAAAATGAAGAGTTTGTCTAAACAAAAACAGTCAAATAAATAGACAGTGTTTACAAGACAATAGCAAATATGAATGAAGTAGGCAATAGACGAAGTTTCTTTCAGAACCGTAAAGCAATTGAAGCAACTGTCGCTATTTGCAGTATTGTCATTGTGTTACGTTGACAGATTGGAAAACATCCGAGTAATTAGTATATTCAAAGTAACATTCTGAATCATAGTGCAAAGTGGAGCTTCCGCTTAAATAAAAACTTTTTCTTGTTTCAGCTTTTCAAGCTTTCTATGAGTCTTGGACTCGCATTAACTCTCGGCGCCAGCATAACTTAAGCCAAATGGGAAATTTCTTATTCTTCTTATTTCCCATTGAATCAAAGAGAGCTTGTAATTAATTACGTATTATTCTTAAAACATCCTATGGCAAAAAGGGAAACAGAAGAAAGTGAAATCTTGTGTGCGGTGGTGATTTCAAGGTCTTCATTAAGCTTACTAATGAAACGCTTAGACCATTCAAGAGTACACCGTGGGAAAGAATTTTTTTCCTCTGAAAATGCAATCACTCCTCCTGAGTAATTATGCTTCTGCAGATGACAAATATGTTGCGGAGGCGCGAAAAGTGTGTGAGATCTTAGATACAAATCTTAAACTCTCTTTTGTCTCACGCTTCTATTCTCTTACGTAGCTCCATTCTCCGCCAACTGATATAATCGCGTAAGTTACTAAAGAAAAGGAGAATTGCGCAAAAAACAAATAGAGTGAGGGAAGCGACTTTTTTTCTTATATAATTTCATCCTCTTTTCCTTCTTTTCCTCTAGTATCAATTTGCCCCAAGTTAGTTCCATTTGACGAAAAAAGTTTAAAAGGAGCACGGAATCTTAATTTCTAAGTAAAATTGAAATTGTTGATTCTGACTAAATTGGATTTTGACGGTTTTTACTTATTTTAAGGATTTTCAATCAGCAGAGAAGGACCATGCAAAATTTTTCGGTAAAATTTTACGTGTACGCTCCAAGGTTCATTTTTTAATGGAGCTTGAAGAACTTGGATCACTCAAGAAGAAAGAAGTGAACTTTCTTTTGATAAAAAAACCTGCAACTGTCAATGAAATCATCACGTTTCGTACTATGTGAAACTAATGGTGTGAATCAGCTCAGAAAAATGCACTTTTTACATCTCCTTTTCGCTTAAACTGAATGAAAAAATTGTTTATAACTGAATTTACTCGCATGATCAACAACTTAGTATGTTTTTCTAGTTTTTAAAGTACTGCAAACCTGTCTTTTCGATTAACCATCCATGAGAAAACAGACTTTTTCTCTGTGACTAATAATGTAAACAATATTTCCTTCTTGGTAATTTTCTCAATGAATTGGATGCAGGGATTAGACTCAACCAGGTCCATTGCATTTGCAGCCAAGATTATAATTAGAATTAAAGTGTGAGATCACGATAACATGAGCGCAATTCGTAATCTATCTGAACCTTAAAACCTGAAACTAGAGATACCGTTTTCAAGTTCACTTTGAACAAAATATACTTTAAAGCTACCTTTACAAATTTATTAGGATAAAATTGTTAATAATGTTGCAAACGAGAATTGTTCATCCGTCTGAACGAAGGAAAGCTAAAATTTATATATTTGTCACTTAAACTTTTGTGTGCTTCAAATGCGACTTTCTGTTGCCCCAAGTTGGCCACACTTGCATAGTCACTTGAACTTTGTGTAATTCAAATGTGACTGGCACACTGAAAATATAAAACTTAGGGGAGCAAAATGAATTGACCACTTGAATGAACACTTGAATTACACAAAAGTTCAAGTAGCTTGGGGCGCAAAAAAGTCACAAACATTACACAAAAGTTCAAGTGACAAAGCATTAAAGCAAGTGCTCCAAGTCGCATTCGAATTTCAGTTCAACTCAACTATAGCGGACATTCAAGGGTGGCATAAAAACTGTCCGGAAAAATTAAAGTCCGCCATAACTATACCAAATTCTTCCTTTACAGTTATACCAGACGTTTCCGATGTATCAATTCAAATGAAGTCATTTACGTCTCTTGTTGAAATTGTCACACGAATCGCAAAAAAAACCTTCTCTATCTTCTAGCCATTATTTGGTGCAGTTTAAATCCTCAATATCTAGGCTCCTTAGATTTATTTTAATCATTTAGCATTTTAAGCACTTTTTGAGCCATAAAATACGAATTATCCAGTAATGTGCAAAGATGGTCGGATAGACGGACATGACTGAACGCAATACGTTGTAAACTACGGCCGTTTGCAACATAATGAACAGCTTTTCATTAAGAGCTATTGGGAAAACTAGTTTTTAAAATATTAATTTTTCATTTTTATAATAAATTGAGTATCTAGTAGATTTCTTTAAAATCGGCAATATGTAGCAGATTGCTAACGTGTTCGGTGTTTTGCTCTTACATATTTTTATCCAGCAATTTTCATACTAGCTTATCTTAAGATTGTGTACAGGAAATTCAAACAATATTTATGCTAACAAATTAAAACCCTTATCTATTTTAAGGGCAATGTGATATAAATACACTAAAATAAATAGCATGCAAAGCCCTAGTCATGGTAAAAAAAAGCAGGAAAGCATAAAAAACATTAAAATTAGGAAAATTCATGACTGGCTTGGGAAATTCAAAAATTCACATATTAAATTCTTTGGCACGTACCCTAATCAACATTAAAAATTTCTGGAAACATGTTCGCCAACTATGTATAAATAAAATTTGTTTATGTATCATTCTTCACTCTACAAAGTTTGCATGTTTCCAAAAACACAACCATTGATCAGATCGCGTGCTTTATTTCATTCATTGTTTCAAATTTTGTAGACTACCTCCACCTGTTTCAGGTTTGAGTATTCTGACGCTACAACTGACGTCCATTCTATTCCATCATATTTTTTTGCATGCTTTCCGCTTACCTCAAATCGTGAGAACTTGAACCTCACACTCACACACTCTACAAAGGTAAATCATACATAGTTTCCACTTGAAGACGGTAAATTGCTCTTAATGCTGCTCTAACCTTCACCTATTCCAATTGCAATTGTAAGCAATCATAAATAGTTTATTGTTCCACTAGATTCGCATACAGTTTCAACAAACACCACCAACTTAAATAAGTTCTTGTATG
>JAANSQ010000982.1:0-17645 GCA_036850885.1 Lepidocyrtinus dapeste | reverse complement strand
ATGAGAAACAGCAAGAAAACGGGACTCTGACAGTTCAGATTCTAGGTAGAAACTTATACGAAGCATTGCATCTAATCATAATCATCATCATTTTTCTGAGAAATCGTGTTTGCCAGTGCCAGGTCTGCATCTGCATCTCTTTTCCTCTCGCAGTCGCAATCCTCTTAAGTACGAACATCTTCAGTGGCATCAGCATGCAAGTAGTAAAGAGCAAGCATCACATAAACATTTCCCTTCATATGCACACCTCAACTTTCAATGTAGCAGTTAGACAGCTGTTGAATTTACATTTTACCGTTCATCTGGTGGTACCTTTTCACCCTTAAAAGATTCCAATCAAACACCTGTTGAACTTACTTTGTAGTGTTTTAAATCGCTTATTATTTTGCCAAATAATTTCAAATCAAAATTATGAGTATGGAAATAGGCAATTTAGAACATATTTAGCAGAATCTTTTGATACAGCTCGGTTTTCCATCTTGTCCGACTTTTCCTCAAATTCAAATTAGTAGGTGATAATGTTAATTGTCAGATTACTCAATAAAGTTCTTCAGGATATCCAGCAAAGCAAGAAACCTTACTATGCCCAAGTTGAGAGGGCGTGCACTGCAGCTTTGCGTAAGTTCATTCCGATTCTCCTCCTATTTTATTTTCTCCACTTCATTTTTGGAAGGGTTACATTACATTCTTGCATTAAATGCACTTGCACTTTTTCACATGCAGAAGATATAAGACATGGGGACACGCAGGGTGAAAATGAGATCAAGATTCTGCGACAGAAATCACTCGAGTATGAACAGTCGGAAAATGGACACGAGGACACGTCGGCAAATCTGGACTTGCTTGAGGGAGAAGAAACAAGACCACAAATTTCCGTAGACTCTGAAAAGTTCTTCCTCCCGTTTGAATTAGCCTGTAAAGGAGATGTGGCTAAAGTCACTGTCACTGCGTTGGATGCTATACAGGTTAGGAAAATCAAAAGTGCTGTGGTTTCTGATTTTGCAAGATAAAAAAATGATAAATACTTGATTTGGAATTGCAGAAATTGGTGGCGTACGGAGACCTTATAGGCGACTTCCCAGATCCAAAATCTCCATCCAGAAGATTGATTGATCGCATAGTGGAAACTATCTGTGGATGTCATATCAACTCCATTTTGGAAGGGCATGAAGGCATCGAGCTACAAATAATTAAGGTGGGATTTCCTAGGAGTTTTACTGTGCACCTATGAGTTTTCCTTTACTATGCAAACATGTCATAATGTTTTGAATCTTTTTAGGCTCTGTTGACGATCGTAACTTCAGAACATGTACAAGTACATGACAGCACTTTATTGCTGATTATGCGTACCGTCTGTATTCTTCACTTGACCTCCAAGTCCCCAGTGAATAAACGCACCGCGAGAGCAATGCTGACACAAATGTTGCATAGTGTATTCCATCGTATGGAAATCGCAAAAGAGGAGTTGGAAGTGCACTCAAAAGCTGGAAAATTGAGTAGAAGTCAAAGCATGGATGTTCCAGTAACAATAGAAGGTATTAAAACTAAAACTTCAAGATCGAAACTGCATCGCCTATAAAAGCACTATTAAAATTCTGCATGGGTTTTCCAAGCTCAATTAACTTTCCAAGTCACATTGAAAAAAAAATCTTTTCCGTAAACTACGACTTCTACAATTTCTACGAAATTAACCGTCTAAATTGCTTCATTAAAAACATCCTTATCTTCTTCAGGCTGGGAAACTGACTGTGTAAGCTTGGTCGAGAATTACTTTTCTCATTCTATTCTGTCCGGTAAAATAACTTTCCAATCTTTTATTCTAATTTAATTAAAAATTTATTTCTTGGATAAAATATATGAATGACATTGTATTCTTACTGCAAAATTAAGTATATATTCTCTGGATGTATTAGTGTCACCCGAATTTTTTCATTCATCACAACTCCAAATTCCTCCGAATACTCCTACTATTCTACAGGATGCTCAAAGTGAAATGTCTTTCGCAAACTTTGAGAATGCCGATTTTAATACTGAACCGGAGCGGGATATCAATCAGAACTCAACTAATATTGGTGAACAATTGCCTAAATATGAAAATGGAAATTTTCATGAGAAAATACCAAATGATGTACAGAATCACGAGGAAGACATGAGAAATACTGAGAAAATTTCAATGGAAACCCGAGAGAACTCTTTAAACCCGTTTTTGGAGACTTCTACAGATCAAGTGACTTACCCTCCCTCAGAAAATAGTATCGTGAGTATTCTCCAAAAGGACGCATTTCTTAGTTTCTGGACATTAACCAAACTGGCACTGAAACCTTTAGCTAAGCCAGAAGCAGAAAATGATAATGATAAGTAAGTGCTCGTACACAAAAAGCTTAAAAATTTGACTTCGTATTAATTCTCATGTTTGTTGCAGGAGTGTCCTGGATATTAAATTTCAGCAAGCCATTTTAGCCTTCCATCTGCTCAAAGAGATCCTAGAAAAATCTGGAAAAGTGTTCAGAGAAAGTCCAATTTTCATCAATGCCATGAAGCAGCATTTGGTCTATGCCTTATCCAAAAACGGAATCTCTACGAATGCGGAAATATTTGGCTTGGAGTTGGATCTAATAATGATTATTTTAGGGAAATTTACTGAGATACTATCTCCCGAAATTAAGGTAAACCTAGTTATGGCTGAATGATAAGGATGCGCTGTAAATACTTAAAGATTTTATTTTATTCTTTTAAAGAATCTCTTGGATGACATAATTTTCCCTGTCCTGGAAGTGCCTAGTTCTTACCCTCCAGAGTATTTCAAACTCGTACTGAAGTCGCTCAAAGACATTTCCACCAATTTGGACTGCTTTGTTCACATGTTCTGTCATTACGACCAGGATATTGAGAGCCACTCAAAACCATTCAAAAAGACTGCAAACTACTTGAATAAAATCATTTGCGACAAGTTGGGCCATGAACAAATAGCAGTAGAAATTATTACAAACTTGCTCAGGAGTATGTCCACCGCCTGTCCTAAACTCAGTGACGAGGAGAAAAGTAACGACTGCAATAACGCTGGTATATTAATTCATTTGGTATCATTGCATATTTTTTTAATTTCTTAGAAAAAATGTACATATTTTTCTTCTCAGGTGAGGAAAGGCTGAGGCGATTTAGCAGCTTTGAGGAGCCATTAAAATTTGATGATGATGGTATCCAAAATTTGGAGTTGGAGGGGAAGGATTTTTTAACATGTCTTCATATATTCCTCGCTCATATGGAGGTGCCAAGCGATGTTTTCAAGATTGATTGGTCCGTGCAAAAACTTGCTCAGAGGATGACCGACACGTCGTCAGTGAATAGGTATGCCAAACCCAAACCTTAACCACTTCAACTTTTTAAACTTCAACGCTTGATGACCGACACGTCGTCAGTGAATAGGTATGCCAAACCCAAACCTTAACCTTAACCACTTCAACTTTTTAAACTTCAACGCTAGAACAAAAAACTTTTTTGTGTGCCCGAGTTTTAGATCTGTATTAGATTAGGATTAGAGGAAGAAGGAAATGGAGTAAATAAATTGCCATAATATCACGTAATGATTGAAAATCTCTGATTTTTGAAATTTTTACCTTTCAGCTTCAAAACCGAAACTGCGGACTGTTGGTATGCTCTTATCTATGCCTCCATGAGCTTGATATCCGACATAAGAATTACAGACTGTCAGGTAAGGCCCTTGAATTATCTAGTTTTGCTTCAAATTATCTAATTAATTAATCTACAATCTAGCATCTCTCTGCTAAAGAAGGTCTTACACAATAAAACACAAAGTACGCATTTATTTTTTCTTCCGTTTACATTTTTAATTCTCCCTTTCTTGCTTTCTTCAAATCTCATTCGAAAAAGTCCAGGTACAGGTACAATTTGATTTAGATAAGCCTAATTGTATTAAAATTAGTAAAACTTTTGAGGGATTTCTTACAATAAAAAATATATTTACATTGCTGCATATTATGACTTCCTTTTAAACCAAAAGTGGCACGCTTTTTTTTCATGTAATTTTTCTTTTTCATTTTTGAGCCTTGCAATAATTAAAATTATAATTATAATTTAGGTACGATTTCATAACAATTTTTTTCTATTTCGTTTTGGCTACTGAGACTAAGAAAATTAATGTTTTGCTTGAATTGAATTCAGTATTTAGTCAATAAAAAAATTCCGACTGATATAATACAGTATTACATTGCCCCAATAAGGTATAAAAATTGTACAAGTTTTTTTCTCAGTAAAAATTATAGAATTTCGTAAGCGTAAATAATATTTTTAGACTTGTCGCTGATTTTAATTACAAATTACGCTAGACTCTAGCCAATTGGAAGATTGCAAAGGGGACGTGATACATCACTGACCCTTGAGAACTTTTCTTTCCTCGTTCACACATCCATCCATCTCCCTGGTTCTGGTCTGGTCTGGTTTGGTTGCAATTGTGTCTGATGTTGGATTGTTGACACGTTGACAGTAATAAAAAAAAATGCATAAATGTGACGTTACAAAATGAACCAATACTGACACATTCTCGGCGAGATGTGAGCTGACGTGTAGTCTTGAAGCAATATATTATTCCGCTAGTTAAGTACACAGACAATAAACTATGTTAAGTACATACGCTCTACTGCGTATTACAATGATAAAGTTAGAGTTACGTATTAATTACATATGTATTTGTACACAAATAACAAAATTGCGGTGTTTCTCTTCCCTTTCGTTACGACTCGCACCTGCTTTGTCTCGCGCGGGACGAACATTTTGTAAGAGGTGCAGAATAATCAAGCGACTTATACGATCGCTTGATTTCTCTTTACCTATGCTGCATTCTCATCAGATAGTAATAAAAAAGTTGACAACATGACGGGTCAAAGAAATTAAACTAAAGGTTATTATTAATTATGCATCATTAGGGCTTATCGGCCGTAGCCATAGCCATATCCATGGAGACCATAATGCCCATAGTATTTGGGGTAATGGTGGATTGGGTAGTGATAGTGATGGTAGTACGGGCGAATGTAAGGCTTGAACAATTTCGGGCCGACTAAGGCTCCATATAAGAAACTCTTGCCGATGAGCAACGGCGCCACGATAGGATCCAAGGGAGAACGTTTTGCTCTGTGATGTGCTATAAATTATAAAGAAGATCATGATTAATTTTACTTATACTTCTAGAATATTCATAATTTTAATGAGAGTTAAGTTTCTCCTAGTTTTGCTTAGGGAAGGCGTCACCCCAAGAGTATACTTTGATGTAACAATATTCTTCCCTTCATTGTTTTTATTAGCTCACTTTTATCGGCTCACTTGATCCATTTGGCGTTGGTAAACGCGCAGGAAGTTACATAGAACCAATATTATTTTCCTTAAACAATGATTTTTTCCCTAATAAACTCTCACTTTCATATTACGCCAAAGCATTTAAAACGCTCAAAACTTTTTTAATTCGATGCCTACAACATACAATAATAAAATGTGCCTCCGTGTGAAATGCAATACCTACGACGGACTTTTGACGCTTATCTAGCGTCATAGAATATTCCTTGGGCCTATCTTTCGAAAAAAATAATAAAAGTGCCTACAGGACTTTTCTCATTTTCAAAGAGCTCTCATTTCCGCTCTGAAGTCATGAAAAGCGATAGTTTGACTGAGAAACCAAGTGTTTTAGTGTTTTACATGAATTCACACTAGTTTTCTATGTACCGAACAAGATATTCATTTCCATTTCGAAAGGGATTCAATGTCTTTGTTTTGTAATATTGGCAATTAACTTTGTTACTTTGTTGGCGGTTACACACACGCAATCATTGTTTTCGTTTTTTGTTTCCGTCCGAACGTTAACTCTAACTAGGACTGATTTCAGTTTCATAATTTGAAATTTTCTAAAGGTTTACCTGACAGGAGAGATGTGTCTTGTTCAGGAAGCACAAACTCCACTGGGTTATCTATTCAACAGAAAGATCACATTAGTGCTTAGAAAACTAAACTTTTCACTACATTTTTACTCCTCCACTTGACTTCAATTTCGTTGAATCACTTGGAGACATGATAAAATTCACCGAGAATTATTCAGAAAAATGCACTATCCCCGAAATTGTTCGGACGAGGGTCCTTACCTTGAGCACTGCAACAAGCTCCACAAAGCCATACTCCTAAAAGTACACAAATCACTGAAGCCTTCATTTTTGACACTGAATTTCCGAGAGACTCGGATTAAAAAAATGGTAATTTCTAAACTTGCTAGGTTATATAGTAGGAGTCACATTGGCTTGTTATCTGTTCAGAGGGTAGACTTAAACTGACATAAAAAGTTCATTAGGAATGTACTATATATAGTGACAGTTAAGTCAAGGGGCAGGGCGTTAAGTTAACGATACCTGGCAAGCAATCAACGCATTTTTACTATTTTTTTAGAACAACAAAGTAAAACAGCGTAGTTTGAAGTATGCTTCAACGCTTCGAGCTCTGTTTTCTACGCTTAGCGACAACGGTGACATATGAGTAGTGGTGTTCTAGCTTAAGCCAAGTTATACAAAGTCCAACCCAATTCAAGATGCCTATTGTTGTCAGAAGAAGTCTCAACAATGTGTCATGTCATACGCTTGCCTAAAGATAAGCGAAGACTTAAGGGAACATTATATGACGCATTATGAGTATCTATAGTAGCGCGTTGCTCATATTTTCAAATGCATAATAAGTTCCTTAAAGAAACTTCGAAGGAGGAGGAAGTTCTTCTCGAACATTTAGAACAATACTATGCATAATTTAGTCAATGTACTTTAATGTGTGCCAGTGGTACGAGCGAGTACCTACTCCAAAATATTTACATACTTCTGTTATATCGAGTATGATACCGTTAACCGTTGCTTTGGTCACTCGTCTATTTTAATGTCAAATGATCCTGTTTTTTCTTTANTACCGTTAACCGTTGCTTTGGTCACTCGTCTATTTTAATGTCAAATGATCCTGTTTTTTCTTTACTCTCCTCACCTTGTTGCAATGTAGAATTATAAAATATTTTGGAGAAAGAGGAAACGAGATCAAAGTCTTACAATGTTGCGAAAGTTTGGTAAAACAAAATGTGATGAAATGTTTGATCCCAAATCCTAACGATGGTCAGATAATAATGGCGTGATTTGTCAATATGGACGAAATTGACATAAAAATTGGTTTCTGTTCAGTGGCTTGGCTTATGGGATGGCGTAAGTAGGGACACTTATTCTTCGGACATTAAATCATAAATGTGGCTTATCATGAGCTGAAGTAATAATGTGATGATAAACGAAGAGCATACTTATTAAAACAAAACCAATTTTAGGCAATAACTTCTTGTAACACCTTATGGAAAAAATATTATCTATGATTGCACCAAAGGTATTTAATTAGGTACAGTGAGCTAAAATTAAAAACGTTGCGAACAAAGTATTTTTTCCTTGAAAATAATAACGCCCTAAAGGTTATCACCTGGTCGATATCTTCAAATACACTTACATTACGCATATTACGACGGTGCGTAACATTGAACAGGGCGAGACCCAAGATTTTCACAAAGTTCATACCTCCCATAATAATTTTCTATTTCATTTTTTCATATTTTACACGCAATCACCGCTAGTTTGTAGTGTTAGCGGGTCTGAAAAAATAATGACGTTTAGTGACAAAATCGCCGTAAATATGTGAGAAAAATAGAGCTAATCTGAAACAATAAAAAATGGTTGGGTAATAAAAATTCTATAAATACACAAGAGCTCTTACCGTACTGTAAATAATTGTAATACCTTAACTAGGGTCGTTATTGGTGTGAATGATCTCTATAAGGTTTCACAAGTTCATCGGTTAAGGAAAATGTGTACAAACATGATTTTTTCGAGACTTTATGTCACTCAACGTGTGTTAAAGTCTAAACGATAAAAATTCAACAGAAATGACAACAATTTTTAGTTTTGCTTCGTAGATGATGGAAAGTGAATTAAGTTATATAAAAATGAATTTTGGGTTAGGCTTGGGCCACATAATAATTTCATTTAATTATAAGCTCGTTTCAACCCTCATTATTAGGGATTAATGAGTAAGTAGTGCAAAACATGAGCGTAATGAAATGGGCAGGGGACACAATCAACATTCAGCATCCTTTTGTAAAAATTTACTTCAGTCTACGAATTTCAGGGGCCGTTCATAAAGAACGTTTAAATATCTGATGATCTGCATCTGATGTAGAAGACTTTAGTTAGATGGACATTATTTATTTGGTACAAATGCAGAATGGCAGAATTATTTTTCCAATTGCAAGAAGCGTCACGTTCTTCTTGTAAAGGCCCTTAAATGTGTAGCCGCTTTAAAATTTACTTCAGTCTACGAATTTCAGGGGCCGTTCATAAAGAACGTTGACGATAACAAAGCATAGTAGTATTTAGTTAGATGGAAATTACTTCAATTGATACAAATACAGTATGGCATAATTATTTTTCCAATTTCAAGAAGCGTCACGTTCTTCTTGTAAAGGCCCTTAAATGTGTAGCCGCTTCTGCATGCATTAAGCATGAATATTTAAGTTTATCAATGCAGTGTATCAACAAGATACGCTATTTACGCTTAGATGCTTTAGTTGCACTCGACACACGACAATTTTCTTTTTAAGTAGTGTCTACTTCTGAAAAATGCATTTCATTTAAATTATATAATAAACGACAATTTTCTTTTAAAAATTAAGTTTAAAATGTAGGCATTACTTATGGACTAGATCGGATCTGTAAATTTACATTGTAGAATTGGAATGGGAACGGAAGTTTTATTTAATTTGAATATTTGAGTGTACAAGTACATGTCTGCGTTTTAGGAAGCTGTTTTTTGTTTTATAAACACAGGAAGTTTTTTAAATTGACATTTTATGAAAGAGGTTGTTTTATAAACACAGGAAGTTTTTTAAATTGACATTTTATGAATGAGGTTGAGCCAAGATGACATAATTCCAGGAGAGAAGCTGTTCAGCGAATAAATTAGTTTGTTGCTCAAGAGGGGGAACGAAGTTGTCTAAAATTATTTAATTTTCTAAGAAAAGGATTAAGGAACTGCTAGGATATGGTCAGCGGAAAGGCTAAACTAATTGAAATTTTAATTTTGCCTTATATTTCATCACTCATGTCCTGCCGGAATGTAATTGAAAACTTGAAATGAATCGAAACTCATATGAAGGGGTAATTTGAGACCATATTAAAAGATGCTTACGTAATTTAAAATACTAAAATTTATTTGGGGTTAGATAATTTAAATAAAATGGCATTGTCTCCAAGCTGAAGTGAGACCATATAATGTGATCATATCTCAGGTGCTGAGGTGACACGCTGCCTGACTTTTTCCGCCGTGAGTTATGCTCTGATGTGATTACGACTTGATACATTTCGCACTTTTCTCTCACTTCCTCGAATGTAATTTTCAAATTAATCTAGGATTCTACAGTAGATAAAGTTTCTGACACCTTTTCATAAAAAATGTCAAGTTGCGTTTGCGTGACTTCTTTTTTTTGCAAATGGGCTAGTTTTCTTTTAAGAAAGCGTCACAACTGTCGAAAAAAACGAAGAAAAATCAGCTGGTGACAGATTACATTTACAAAATTTTATATAACCTAACCAGACTACATCAGAGAATCAGAGATTAAATTAATGCCAACACCTTAATGTCCTTAATTATTAACCGCACCTCATTAAAGCTGTTCTTACTTCTCGCTCTCACGCGGAAATTTTGGAGTGGAGTAGACAAAAATATTTTGTTTTAATGAGTTTGACGTCGACTCATGTAAATATGCGACTTTGTTTGATTTTGGCTGAGTATGTTGTGATTGTCTCACATTTTTGATTTATTGATATGAAGAACGTTGAAGTTGCTGTGATATTTAATCACAATAATCACTGATTAGTGAACACTAAATGTTAATGTGTTTCGAATTTAGGGCAAGAGCAAAATGAGCAAGAATCAGTTTATCAAATTAAACCGAGCCATTAATGGATGCGAGCCGTTGGATGAACTATACTTATCTTCTATTTATGACGAAATTCAGGGTAAATTAATTCATTTGAATTATAGAATAGAAAAATGGCCACCTTTTGTCATTTGGCCAGACACGCAATGAACGCATTTTGCAATTTTCTATTTTTGAAAATTTAGAGTATTACGGAAGGATTAGAGAAGGGGACGAGGGTAAAAGGGGTAAACCAAAATGGCTGATTGCAGTGGGCAAAAGTGAATCAGAGATTTTGTCTGTGATAAAATACATCTTGGGATCGACCAGCTTGCTCCGGTCACATTTCTCTCTGGGGAAACAGTTGAAACATGTTAAGCGCATGATCAAGGTATGCAGTTTTCCAATGAAATGATCTATAATTAGCCTATTTGGTCACACTGATTATTCCTCGTGTGTGATTCAGATATGCGGCACATCTTTCTTAATTGCGCTAATCACCGCCCTACAAAACACCAACGATACAAAGTTGTCGGATGTGTGCTTGGATGGGATACACAGTGGGATTCGAGTGGCTTGCATACTCGGACTTGATGTAAGTTTTTAGTGAACCATTTAAAGTAATTTCCTTGTAATCAACCAATCAGCCGTGGTAGTGTTACTCATGCAAAATGCAAGTTTTACGAGGGAGTCACGTTTGACACAAAAAAATGCTTTTGATACAGAACGAGAGAGAAGCATATGTTCAGTCATTGGCTAAGTTGAGTATCCAAGCCCTTGACGAGATTCAGCGGAAGCATATCAACAAGAAAATTGTCACAACTACCACCTCAACTTTAACAATGACGGAGAATGGAGTGACTAAAACGGTTGTAACGACTACTACAGAGATGAAATGCAAGAGTGTAGATATAATCCTGACTCTGCTGGATGTGGGTATAGCAGAAGGTAAAGTTTTATGGGGTAATATGATATTAAGTAAATCTCCACAGGCTTGGATTATACTTTGAAAATATTTATGCTTTAGGGAATCACTTGGGAGGTTCATGGCTCCACATTTTGAAATTCATCTCGCAACTCCTCTCCACATCTTTATTGGCAGAGTCGCGTAATCCTAGTAGGTCAGGGAGCCCCGTGCCTAGACCACAATCTCCTGCCCACACACCAGGTTGGACTGCTTGGGCAGGTTCGCTAAGGGAACAACTAGAAAAGAAATTATGGGACCCGCAAGCCACCACATTAGATCGTATGAACTATATCAACTATTGGGAAACAAGTTCTCATAAAAATTATAACTACAATTGATGCGTAGCGTCTACCATTATTTTGTAATTTGAGAGAATCACACAAAATAATAATTATTATTGTCTCTTTGTTCTACAGCAAGTGTCAAAGAATCCATAGCCAACTCGGTTGAGAAGGTGTTCAAGAGGTCGGAGGTATTGACAGGCGATGCTATGACAGATTTCTTTCAAGCTTTATGTCAGGTCTGTATAGTTTCTATTGTTTACAGAAAAAAAATGCATACGCATTTATATCATTTTTTTCAACTTTTTGCTTGCAATTTACGCAATCTTAAGTAGTCGATGCAACTCTATTTTTAGGTTTCGTTGCACGACATGATGAACTCTGAGACCCCTAGACACCTCATGTACGAGAAGATTAATGAAGTGGCGGATGGCAACTTTTATAGGCCTGCTTTGCAGTGGTCTCAGATATGGCAGGTGGGTGGACGGTCACTGAAACAGGACATGAGTAATGAGAGTCATGTAGCAGGTCACTAATTGATTAGATTATTTAATTGGTAGGTTGTAGCCGATTATTTCTGCCACTTGGCTTGCTCCTCCAAAGAGGAAATCTCCTGCTTGGCTATAGACTCGATACAAAAGCTGGTTCTGAAGCTGCTCAAGAAGGAGACTCTGAACGGCTACCGTTTTCAAAATCATTATTTCTCCCCTTTGAAAGTCATTATCACGAACACTCGGTACAAGGATCAGCTTCAAGTTTTTTTTAAATGTGGAATTGAATGAGAATTTATTTAGTATTTAATATTTGAACTTTTGTAATTTTTTTTTAAAAAAAAAGGTCACAATTTACCCGAGACTCCATTTTGGAATTTGTGATGAACGTAATATTGCAACATGGAGATTTACTCTTGTCTGGTTGGATTGCAATACTTGAAATTTTGGTGGCGAATATGAGCCACAATACAACTGATACAGACACCGCAGCTGCGGATTCTTTCAGAGTTTTGCAACATATTGTGGGTGAGTTAAGGCTTGGTTTGGGAGTCATTGTGACTTGGGATCACAATTAACTGGTACATTGGCTTGGTTACAGCTTGTAATTATTTATGATCCATAATAAATGTTGACATGAGTTTTTAGTACTTATAGCCGTGTTCATCGATAAGAAAGTAATGTAACGATAAGATGTCTCAACATGTTTTATTTCTACTTGTAGATAAGTGTCAAAAGGACGAGGTAAACTTGAGGAACTGCTTCGGGTCAATAGTCAAGACTCTAATTGATATCGCAGCGAACATAGCGCCAACACTGGAGATGAGCGAGCAAGCATTTAGACTTGTCATGCAAATGGCTGAAATCCCTTATAGGCACCCTCAAGTAAAATTTATACTTAATTTAATGAGTAATTAATGTAAATTGCGAAAGGTAATTGCTACATAACAGTTATTTTTAACGTTAAAGCTTTTAATGGAAGAAAACGATGACAAAATGTATCGGGTGTGGGCACGAGCGTGGCGACCAATATTGAGCGAGCTCTCAGCCATAGCGTGCACTCCTTCTGAACCTCAAGATGGTTCTCAAGTGCTTATCAATGTACACACCATGATTCCCAGCTGGGACATTAAGACAAAGACTTTGATCGTAAGCATTTAACAAAACAACCAGCTTCATATGTTCTAGAGCAATGTTGAAAATCTGTTGTCTCACATAGCCCCAAAAAAGAATCACAATTAGTGAAGATTAATTAACCCTGTCGGGTTCTCATTCTGTAGACGCTATTCGAAATAATTAAGAGCTACGGCAGCAGTTTCGAGAAGGAATGGTGGAATTCTGTGT
The DNA here is from genome assembly GCA_036850885.1 of Lepidocyrtinus dapeste. Classification (NCBI taxonomy): domain Eukaryota; kingdom Metazoa; phylum Arthropoda; class Collembola; order Entomobryomorpha; family Entomobryidae; genus Lepidocyrtinus; species Lepidocyrtinus dapeste. The sequence continues at coordinate 4,577 of JAANSQ010000982.1, read as the reverse complement.
TTGAAGTGCTCTTCCATATTTTCGACTGTATCAAGTCCCACGAGAAAGAGGACCTCATGGTAAGCACCAAAGCACCCCATTTATTTTAATTTTCTTGTAAATTCAACTCCTCTGGGAATATTTTTTCATTGTTTCACAAATCGAGACTGACCTAAGCTAGTAGATGCTCCGTAAACAATGCTTTACTGCGATTGCATAAAATAAACTAAAATATTGCACGCATATGCGCCCATCATTATGCACCATTGTAGAAAAATGCTATTATTGAACATCCGCTTGCAATTAAATGATATGTTGGGTCACAATTCATCTGTATCTTTGTTAAATAGCTGTAAATGCCAAAAAAAATATGCTCGTGTCCTGTGTTTTCAGCTTGAACACTCTCATTTGGTTAGCATCCCCTCCTTTTGAATTTATTAATTTGATTGCATTGTACATTGCATTTAGTAAATTTGTTACGCTTTATACTTGTATTTGCTCTTTCTCTCTTTCTCTGTCTGTTTGAAACTTGAAACTGGCTCTATGGCTGTGACCTCCATATGGTGCATCGCAGTTGCGGAGATCATCTTCCACGACTCCAACTGAGTCTCGCACTGATACTGATACAGTACCAGCCAACCAATCTTCTGTTGGTGTAGCTGCAGACGGAAGTTACAAATATTTCTATTGTTATTATTACGTGCAGTTTGCAATCTTCGATGTGTACTACCAGTTCTATGATGCAACCATGGGGTATGTCTTTGACGAGCTTCTGAGGCATCTGCAGTGGTGCATTTGTCAAGGTAAGCATATAGTCTTCGGAATTTATTGCTTAATGTAATTAAAGTGTCGATCAGGATCAATTATTTCACACATTCATCATTTGAAAGAACACGTGCGTATTTTTCTCAAGATGTTTGTCAACTGCTGCAATAAGTTTTTATTGCCATGATTTCCTAATTCTAGAAACATAGCTTGTCTTATCAAAGTCCTTTTGTTTTGTCTTTAATTGCCCCTTTGATTTTAGATCATGAGCAGATTGCCTTATCAGGCGTGAGTTGTCTACAGCAGTTGGTCGCAACATTGGGGAAAAGGTTCTCAGAGGAGAGGTGGGACTCCATTTTACGTCTTTTTGAGACCATGTGTCAACATTCGCCGTTGAAGTGTATCTTGGCGACGGAGCAAGAAGAGTATGATGAGACGGAGGAGAGGGATTCACTCAGGGATTCTCCAGTATTTAATGAAATTGAATACCAAACTCAAGCTGGTATAGTGAATGAGATGAAGATAATGACTCCTACTCCAGCGATAAGGATTCGAGCTATAGTACATCTAGAGCTTCTGAAGATTATGGATAGGGTCGTGTTTCCCGGAGGCAGGAGCTCCCCACAAGGTTCAACGGAGGTAAACATTTGAGTAGTAGTGAATCATGACCAGTTTTCAAATTGACCAGATTTTGCTTACTTTTTGTCTTAAATTCTGCAGGGGTTAAATGAAGACCAACAAACTCAAACCAGACAGTCCTCTTCAAATGGTTCCAATGAGGAGGTTAATCCAACCCTAAGCAGTGACCAGATCTCTATTATACTGGATGTGCTAAACAGATCGCATGAAATATCTAAAGAATGTTGCATCCTCGCGCGGGCAAAGGTCAGTTCTATTTTAGAAATGCCAGTTCCAATTACCGCACATTTAAAATTTCCTCGAGTGTTTGATACATTCGAGGAGCCGAAATGTGCGAACATGAATATCCTTTGGGACGGCATTTTAACTACTTATATAGATAAAGTGTATCAAAATCAAAGGAAACAAATGTAAAAAATCTTAAGAAATCTCATGTTCTTGTTCAAGGGGCGTCTTGAGATAAATTATGGTTTCTCTTTTGTTTTTTAGAGTCATGACACTGAAGTGAATACCTTGCCTAGCTTCATACCACATGAAACCCTCAGTCTGCAAATATACTGGAAGATTCTATTCGCCTTACTGAAGACTGAAGACTCCACTGGAAAATATGGTCTGGAGAAGGATGCAATATGGACCATGATCCAACAGAGTTGTACACGCTCTTGTGGATACTTTGTCACAATTCAATGGAGGGAGCATAGGGATGCTTGGGCTGATCTCTTGTGCTTTTCCATGAGCAACATTATGAGTTTACCCAGACCAAATGTGAGACCTAATTGGTTATGATTATATGGTCTAGACAACAAATTATTTCTTTTTGTTCATTTCAGTTTGAGAAAATTACGTCCCAACTCTATCCCTACTTCTGTGACATGATGGAGGTGGATTTGTTGGATGCGAAAATCTGTGATAAGCTCGGAGAGTACTTACTCATCGTAGGCAGAGATTATGATGTCTTTAACATAAGCAACGTCAAAGAGAACATGAGTGCCTTCACGGATGAGCTAAACTTGATAAGGAAAGCGTGTAACGTTCCTCCTGCTAATTATGGTGCTGCCGTAAGGTTATTTCGTAATACCTGTATTAAGGACAACCTAGATGATACCTGCCAGGAACAGATACAGTCCAAAGATTTACAATAAAGTACCTTTCAAACTAATAGTATTTTTGTACTCAATTGAACAAACTTTGAAAATTATTATTTTTTAGTATTTTACAAAAGTATTCCTAGTAGACGAAATTACATTTCTTAAAAATTTTCATTAAAATTGTAATGGTTTTGTTGTAAATAAAACAGATCATAGAAATGAAAATCGGTTAATATATTTTTCCATGAAGTTATTTAATTACCTCCAGGAAAGCCCGGTGATGCATGATATGATGACGGCACAGAGTCTGGTTCAAGTTGAAAGGATGTTGAAATTGAGCATTAAGCTCATTTCAAAGTCATTGCATAATGAACATACTACTCATGAATCATGATATTTTATCACCATCAGACCTTATGCTGATTAAGTCTAAATTGTAGGGAGTCAAGTGCCTTGCTTAATTGCCATATAATTTATAATGCGCCGTAAACCTTTTAGTTAAAACCCATACGGTTCTGAGGGAAGAGGTCATTACGATTCTAAACCTTTTGCTTCCATGGTCTTTTATTGGACTATGTTGGATCTTAATTGGATATGGGATGAACCATTCACTCATTCTCTCTGGAAAAACTTGGCGGTGGAGTCTTTTGAGCTTGTTGATCACTAAATATTAATATTCTTATTACTCGAGTCAGAGTCGACGCAAAAGTCAGAGCTTGATCTTGGCTCGAGCATAATGGGAAGAGATACTTACAATTAAAGAGAGAAAATATTTTTTTCATTTTTCGAGATGAACTCGAATTGTACACTTGCTCACATTCGTAACTTGACATACATGGCCTGATCTGATCCAGTGTCACATTTTCACATCAACAATTTACAATTTACAGCACAGCTCATTGCTCATCTCTTGGAATTTGGAAATAGATGGAATTGTACAGACCAAGCGTGAAGTGTGACATGGGTAAATAAATACAATCAGAATTGATAACTTTAAAACAAATCCCAGATAGGCTTTATCAGGGTTAAGCTGGAGAGAGGGCGACGTAAGCTTAATCACAATCAGACTATGATTGCGACGGCTGCAGAAGCAGAAGGAATGTAATGAAGCGAGATGGATCAAGTGGAAAACAGTTTAAAATATTCTCCTCATAAATTATTTTATTAAACTGTTCATTATTTTAATATTACGGGTGTACGAGTACTAAACATTCATCTGGAGAAATGCAAGTGAAACGGAGGATTAACGAGTTTTTGGAAAATATTCGTAGAAAAGATAAGAAATTGAATGGGGAAGAGGAATTCCCTTCAAGTTTCAAGGCGAGGAGGCAATGGCGTTCCAAAAAGGAGCAAACGCATTCGAAATGGAATCTTATAGAAAATATCGGAGGAGAGGAGGACGAGGAGATAGTAGTAATTCCCAATGTGCAGTTGCAGCTAAATTTAGCGAATGAGCAGAGCGTCAGTGACGTCATTGGGGCTGAAGGGCAGGATTTAATTCCTATAGAAAAAGAGACGAGAACGAAGGAGTCGTTTCTAAGGAGGAGCGGGAGTTATCTTAGGAGATCCATCAGCAGGAAGAAGAAAGTTAATGGAAATAACAAAAGTAAAGCTGAAATCCAGGAAGGGATTGATAGTGTCGCTGACGTAGTGGACCAAATCAATGAGAACTTGAATGCCGTGGCTACATTCGAAATTGATAAACAGAAGCATCTCTCCCCGTCACGCACTCCATCATCTTCAAATGAACTAAAGGGCAACATTGTGATTTGCAATGTGCAAGTGGAGCTGGTTCCAGAACCTACCAACGAGCACCAGAAAAATATCCACCTCGAGGAGAATGACCCTTCACATGCAGTTTCCTCCAAAGGTAAAAGTTTAAAGTGGGGACTGAAAAGGCAAGCGAGTAAGTTGGCTTCAAGGTTTCAGAGATCACCTGCTACTGGCTCTTTCCGTTTGACGTCGACTACTTCATTAGAGAGTGTCTACGCTCCGAGGCCAAGATCAGTTTCATCTTCAGGATCAAGTCCTAAAATCAATTCCGAAATCGAGGCAAGATTTGAAGCGAATGCAGAGAACAAGAGACCTGGAAGCTTTAGGAGATCC
>JAANSQ010000981.1:0-17647 GCA_036850885.1 Lepidocyrtinus dapeste | reverse complement strand
CTTATTTCTAAACGTTTAGATAACTTGTTCGCCAGTCAAAATGATCTTTACTGAACTTTTTTTTTGCATCCGATGTGACAGTGAATATTAAAATTCAAGATAAAAAATTTCACCTTCACTCTACTTTAAAAAGTTCTTACACAATTATTTAAACGGATCTGGTGGATGTTTTACTGCGTTTTTATTCTAAAGTCTAAAGATTGACTAGTCCCTGATGGAATTTTTAACAAGATCTCATCACATGATAAAAAAAAAGGCAAATGCTGTAAAAATTCGAAAATTTTATCTAGAGTCGCTCAGCATATCACATCACGACGGTGGGGAAATCTGAGGATTCAAATATTATTTAAAACAAAACAAGTCAAAGGACATTATCGTATTGTGTAAAGGGTGTTTTCATGCGCATCTGGAGAAATAATCTCCTTCACTCAAAATTTTGAGAATTTTAAATTTATCACCGTTCATTTTTCGTCACACGTGCTTCAGCATCCAGGCAAGGGTTTAAATTCCTAAAGCCAATATGTTTTATTAAAATTTCTCAGAATTAAATTCGGCCTGTTTTTCAGTTGCATTTGGTGCCTTTGTTTCGAAAATAATTCAAAAAGTTAGCTTACTCTCCACTGCGTCTTTGTTTACTTTGAGACTGACGTGACGCGCATTGCTAATATGTTTTGTTCGACTGAAGTATCATCATTTCGTAGAAGTTCTGAAAATTGATAAAAGGATATTATTTAGTTGACGTAGATTATGTTATCTAAATCTTTGTGTCGTAGTTGGAATATTCAAAGTGTGATAAAACAGTTAAACTTTAATTACTTCTTTGTCTATGGTTATTGATTCATACGAGTTTGAATATTTTCGAATAAAATCATTTAAAACAGAAGACTTTGATATGATTTGTTTTGATTTACTTTATCTTTAGTGCTATATCCTGTGGTGTAAAATGCTCAAATGAAGGTCTCAACTGAAAATATGGATTTAGCTGTGGCGTCGTAAGATATTCGTAGGTATTGACTGTAAAGACTTTTATTTAATCCTCTTGACAAAGTATGTGTATCTGCTAAATCTGCTTTGCTCAATATTCGTTTGCTCCAGGCTAAGAAGTACGTAAAAATATTACGCAAGAAAAATGACACAATGGTGAAATAGATTGAGCGATATATAGTTGTGTTGCAGGATATGTACTTGAAAGATGTCTTGCTTGCATTTAATAAAAACATTGGGTAACTATTAATAATTATGTTCTTATTTTTACTATCGTACTTATTACTGAGCATTTTTACCTAAAAATATCTTAATTTTTTATTAAGGTTTTGTCATCGTGTTTATTCATTTGACTTCCGCTACTTTAAATGGAGTTAATTATTATGTAGGCTGTATATATTTTTACCTTCAACTTTCCTTTGTTTAAACTCATGTCTAAATTTAGAAGAGTTAGTCATCTCAATCTTACATTAATTATTCGGTTTAGGATCCCATTAAATACGAGGAGATGGCTGATACTTATAGAAATTCATGATAAAAATTAATGTAAAAATAATGAAACACAAATTTGCTCTTTTCATGGACTTTTGGAGCCTCTGTACACTTACCGATGCTTGACGCTTTTGCTAATTTTATGACTTCTCATCTGTACAGTGTGCGGATTGTTGAAATCATCTTTGCACAATCGTACTTAAAACACGAAGATGCAGATGTTATTGCAACTTAATATATCTGTGCTGATTTTTTTACTACATGTACGTATGATACTTGGGCAACTAGAAGAGAAAACAATTATATTTTAGATTAGCTACACACAATGCGGTGAAAATTGCCAATTGTCAAAAAGATTTACAGCAAAGAATATGCTGGAATGATGAATTTTACTACTTCTGGTCTCTTTGAGACAAAAACCGAAATAAGGAGTTCAAGTCGAGAACTCTAAAGTGAATTTAAAACTCAATAAAAAAACTCAGTAAATTAACAAATAGCTTTATCTTCAATGCATAAAAACTCTTGGTATGGTGATTAAGCAATTAAAGTCGAAAAGCTTTAGAAACCGTTGACAGCAAAATCGCCGTTAAAATGAAAATATTGAATTATGAGTTTAGGTAAGTTTACGAGAAAATCACTTGATTCTGGGTGAGTTACATTTTGAAAGAGCGTTTGTGCAAAATAATAAAGCTACTTTAATATTTGGAAACAAAATCTACCATAGACAGTATGCTATTTCAATACAGAAAAATAATGAGGCAGATGAGTTCAGATTTGTGGTTCAAGTACTTTTGAAATTGTAAAGGTAAGAAATTAAGAATCGTCTCTAAATTTGCATGTTTTTGAATTTTTTTTAAATAGAGGAGCGAAAATTGGTTAGTACTCTTAATAATATTTTCGGTGTTTATGTGTTATTAGTATTTCAGTTTTGCTCTTAAACAACGAAAAAAATTAACCATGTTTTCAAAAGTTTATACAGTTCTCACGTTTTTGATGGAATTTCCTTTGTCTTTTTCATTTTTATGTAGAGCATGCAACTAATTGTAAGATGGTAACTTTGAAAATTACGAAAATAAGCATATTTTCAGAGCTTTGTCATAGAGCGTGAAACAATGCAAAAATATGTGTAGCAAGATGCATTTAACAAGGACAAAGACAGTCATCATGTTTGGGTAATTGATGCTAACTGCTAGGGTACCTTCATGGACAAATTTTCCTTCCTGTATCGTTAAATTCATTCTTATGTTTTCTATTTGCAAATATTAATATAACGTAGTGTGGCGTAAAAAAACCAGTTCGTAAAAACATGAGAAAATTGGAGACATGTGTAGTAAAAAATGTCGTAAAAGTGCAAAATGGGTATAAAGATAATTATTGGTTAGGCTGTGTCTTTGACTAATCTATGCTGGTTTTTTTTGCATAACAAAGCAATTCAATTTTAAGTAGGACATTGCAGAATAACTTTTTCTTTACAATTTTAAAACATTTGCCTTTTATGACGACGGATACTTGCTGATACGACGTGGTGATAATCATGTTAACGCAATGCAGTAAGCAATATTAAGTTTCTCTAAGGTTATACGTAATTTTGCTATGAGGTATACTTAATACTTCAGGATTTAAGATTTAACCATGTTTACAGTTGAAGTAAAAAAGTTAATATAAAGATCCTGGAGAAGCGTCCCTTTAATGTGCTACACGCACTCTCAATAAAAAAAGCTTGCTTTCACCGAGTAATAAGAAAAATTTTGGGTGATCGGGAGATTTACATAAACAGTTCAAAGAAAATAGAATACGCTGTTAGTTTTACTTGTTAATATTGATACAAAGGTTTAACGCGAGAAGCTAGCTTTTTTCCACATCCCATATTAGGAAACAATCGTAAAGTAACAATAAGTTTCCTCTGGATAAGACTGCAATGGAGGGGTGTACTTGACAAAAGGGAAATGAGTTTTTGGACGACGCATCGAGAGTGAGGGTGGGTTGTTAGCGTTTGTTGCCAGAGGCATTCTCATCTCATCTCTCTCGCTCTAGACTCTCTGCTTCTCTTTCTCTCTCGTCTTTCTTCTGGCAAACACTAGTACTTCTTTACGATTGCAGTTTTCTTATACAAATCCCTACGTCTGCAAGAATCATATTCAGGAGAAATATTAGGTAAAGTAGAAAACGGTGCGGTGGTGGTTAGTGGTGGTGAGCTCAAGATGCAAGATGAGCTCAAGATAGAATAATGAAATAGAATGAAAATCATGGAGCATCATCATCATCAGTAACAGCAACATTCGTTATGAAACAAGTAATCTTTGCCTCACCACTAGTATTTTTTTGTTCCTTAAAATGAAGGTACGTCTACCTACTACGAATCCCTTCTGACATCATGTTCTCAAAAGATAAACCTTACCTTTGCTCGTAAGCTTTTATTGCGGTTTTTGCTCAAGAGAAACCAGTGTGTCATATAGGAGAACGACTTACACACAAAACGAGAAAAACGAACCGGTTGACTCAAACAAGTAGACTTGAGCTGTAGAATAACACCTGTTGTCTTTACTTCTTTTTCTTCCAGTAAATGTGAAGAAACTTTTTTTTTCATGTGTAAAAAGAACGTTATAGGCATAGATTTTTTAAGTGTATTTTTCTAGCTCCGTAGAGAAAAGCAGGCTTAGTTCAACACTTTTTTTTACATTGTGCTTGCTCGAATAAGAAAATCGTTTGGATGATTCTCCTTTTCAAAAAAGATTTTCGTAGAGTGTAGTCTGCTGTCTTATTGTATACAAGATCAGATAATGTGACATGCTTTATTCCATCCTACATATATTTACGTTGCATGTTTATACATGTATATTACATGCATATATATTTACCTGTTATAAAATAGGCGTATATTCATTTCGAGGTAGTTGTTTTGCTAACCAAAGTACCAGCTTAGACTGGCCAGTTTAATGGTTCTTTTTTTATCCATTGTCAGTAATATTTTTTTAGATGGTATGTTGTTCTTCCCAGGCCAGCGTATAATAGTTATAGTTGAGGTCCCATTGATAATCTGGTGCTTCTAAAAGCTTTGTAAATATAAAGGTATAATCTAAGTATTCCTTAGGTTTGTCCAACAGTCCAACTTGCGATGCAGAAGGTGAGCTTTTTATTGCATTAATGATATGGTACCTCAATGATAAATCTTTTGCTCCGTAGAATGTAACAACCAGAATCAAAAGTTGTTGATTACTATCCCCACTGACTCCTGAGTTTACCAGATTTCTCATGGAGAATAGAAGTAACGAACACCTAAGCAGAAAACAAATAAAAAAGTGATGCTAGTAAAAAAAACAAATGCGGGGTATGAAACAAAGTTCAAGTCATAATTTTGATATCTCACTGTTATTATTTTCGTACTATGGTCATTTTCATGTAACTAACCTTTTACATGAACGCAGAGTAAAATGCATTCTAGTGGTTGGTGAACTGAACCTCTGTTTTTTTGACAATTCGTGGCAAACGTTTATGGGAAAAAAATGAAGCAAACAAAATGTGACAGATGATTATCTACATTAAAAATTTTCTATGAGATGTTTGCTTTTATGCATAATTATCGGGGAAAGATGCTCAGTGATAATAAAGCAAAAGGAAGGAAAAAATATTGTAAGAATTGGCTGTTAAGATGAATAAAATCTTAGGGCAAACCAGCTTTTCATTCTTCCGTATAGGGTTTGTTAGTCATCTTTTTTTTACCTCAACGTGAACTTCTACTCAAATGTATTGTGATATGTTTTAAAAAATACATGGCTTATGACGCATATAATGCATATTCTTATATATGCGTATGAAGATAAAAAAACTTTGGTATATTGATACTTTGCCCTTCTCCCCACTAAATATCAGCATCTTTTTTAAGCAACAATCAAAATCTCCTTTTCTTCCTATTATTGTCTTCCATGAAACAAACGAACGAACGAACTCAAGGAACTGTTGTTATTGTTCTTCAACTTTTCTCGCTCGGAAAGTGTATAAAAAAACTTCTCCGTTCCTCACTTGTCCGCTCTTGCCCCTTCTCCTCTTCTAATTTGGTTGTTCTGGCTTGCTCTCTCGTAGTTTTCAAATTTTCTGTCATTACCAAGCATATGATAATAATAGTTTCATAAGCATACATGAACCTCGCACATATCCATGTGGCAGTCTTTGTTCACTTTTTGTGGTTAGTGCTTGGGATGACGATATTAGTCTTTTTAAAAGCAAAGAAAATTTAGAAAATAAATCGTGGAAGAGGCGAAAAGAAGTTGTAAGTAGTAGAAGTGAGTAGATGAATGTTGCAGTAATATTAAAGACGATGTTTTTCAGGCTGCCGTAACATGCCATGCCATCATATTCTCCTGCCGCTCTTTTTCTTCTTATCTCTCTCTTATTCCAAAAAGGCACACATAAGTCGTTACACATATACTGTTTGTTGCAGTTTCTTTTAGCCAAAATGCATTGTTATGTACGTAGTCCGTAGAGAAACGCTAAAGCTTACAAAGGTAAAAGGTACCGAGTGAAGAGTCTCGAAGAGTTCAGTTTAACTCTTGTGACGGAGTAAATCGTGGTGGTAGCAAGGTAAATGATGTTGTTGCTCTAGGAGATTTTTTTTCCAAGCTGTAGCGTTGTTGCATCATAAAGTGTAAGATGGTGATCATCATCTAACGCAAGAAAGAGGAATAAGACGCGATTCTGAATTCAATCGTGAACATGTTTATAGCAGATCTGAATGACTGTCTGATTTTGGGTTTTCTTCGTCATCTCCTTTTCCACTAGTTCTCTGCTGCTCTTCACTCACTACTCCACATGAGACTAGGGAAGGAAGAAATGAAGAGCTTTGTTGCTGTTCCCCGAGAGAATTGAGTCAGTTTAGAGTCTAGGAAGAAGAGTGAAGCAAGTGTGGGAAGCAGAAGGGATATTGTTTCTCTTTCTATTCCACTCATCGTGTTTGAACAAAACGCTTCTTTTTCGATCTAGTGTCAAAACGTTGTTGTTCTTGTGCATCAGTATTATTCCTATAATTGCTTATAAGGTTGACATTGTGGAACGGTCCACTAAAATATGTGTGTAACAGATAATTAATTTATTTATTTTTCACGTTATTGTTCTAACAAACTCTTTTCTTCTTTGTCGTTATATTTTTTTGGTACTCTTTTATAACTTTGGGTTGTGAATTATGTGATGTCATCGGAGTATGGTCGCGGTTGAGTGCTTTAAGCTGAAAAGGAGGAATATAAATCTTTTCCGGAATTTTCAACGCAGAATGGACAGTAACTTTTTTGCCAGGTTCATTTTTGCATAGGATATAACTTTTATTATAAAGTTAACGCACTTTTCCCGGTTTCTTCTTATATTTTTACAGTGACAGTACAGTGATTACATGTTGATTGATGTCTTTGAAACAATATTACTATTTTTTCTAAAAGAACAATAAGTTTCCTCCAGATATATTATCTTTTATTTAAACTAAAGTTATTGTGAATATGCTATTATAAAAATTTGAGCACAACCGTATTTGCTGTTGTAACTTTAGAAGAACTCAAGTCACTTTTCTTGATCAAAGCTGGCGCATCTGTACGAAGTAAGTTGATATTTCGGACGCTAAATTTAATACAAAATGCTGTTTTAATTAGTCGGCGTGGTTCTTGAAACATGGAAGTTTGTACATTATTTTTAAAAAACATTAATTCATCCTCATGCTTCATTAACGATATGCTAAGGATTTGTCCGTGTTAATTTTCGGATTCACAGCAACATTTTACTCTTGAATTGAATCTTTTCTGAATTTTAGTCACATTCAGGGCTTACATGGACTTTCCTTCCTTCCACGTGGTTCATATCACTAAACGTATTTGTCTTGTTCGTTTCATGCAAAGTACTCATTTGCGTGCTGCTCATATTTTATTAGAACATATGATATAAGCTATAATATAATGAAACAAAGAGAAAAGGGCAATTTTTAGATTATTATTGGGATTTAATGGCTCTTAAGACACAGGTGCGATTTATAAACCAGACGATTTTACGGTATGATTCACTTGGAGTTTTATTAATAGGTTCGTTTTTGATAACGACCTTTTAAAAAATTCTAAACATGCAGATTTATTATTTTGGTTCATTTGCATTAAAAAGGAGAAATAATTAGATGGGCTGTCTGCATATATGGATTTTGTAAAGCGAGCATAATCATAAAAACTTTTTCTTTTTTTACAACACATTAATCGTCAGAATCTGAAACATAGAACCCACGTTTTTCCGCAAGCGTGCGAGTTGTTTTGTTGAAAATTTGTTGCCGAGTACAGATCATCAGACTGTATATTTCGTAACGATGTGTCAAGTAGCGCACTGACTACATTGATATTCTCTTGGAAGATGAAATCAACATTCTAGGAAAAGAAGGAATGATATCAGACATCAAAGTGCAGTAGAATGTCTTGTTATTAACAGACCATAACTAATTTACATCAGTGCATTTCACCATGTGCACAACTGCCATTACGTGTTTCTAAATGAGGGAAAGCATTTTCAAAGCAATTCCCCAAAAGTTATAACATGCCTAGTTCACTCTGTAGGATTCTTATAAGTGAACTGCACTGTGGTTGTTTACGCTTCTGAAACATTTATCTGGCCTCAGTATCCTCATTCAATTACAAATTCAATTTACACGATAATTAGTTTACACCAGTTATACGATTTTCACCACAAAGTGGCGGCATCAGAATCAAACTTACTTCTTCTAATTACTTCACTGATCAAAAGGTACTGTCTGTATTTAATGTTGTGATTAATTCGATTATTTCTGAGGTTACGAGTGCCCCAGAGAAATGGAAAAACAAGAAAGAAAGCTTGTTGCGACAAACTTTCAGCGAACATATTACTAAGAACTTTAAAAAGAGTTTGGTACAAGTACATAGATAGACATCAAAGTCTTACCTGTTATCTTGACAATGGGGGAATTTGATTGCTCCGTTCAAGTACACGAAATTTACTGAAAGATTTGTTTAAAGTGTACTCATTCAAGCTGAGTAAAAAGCCAATGAGCCCAAATATATTTTGGAGCAAATGCGAAAGCATCTAGACACAAAAGGCAAAAAACTTGTTATTAATTTTGCGCACCAAGCGTTACAACAAGGAGTGCATGAAAAGCCCAAAAATGATAAAAGATTGCAGCCTTATTGCAGTGACTTGGATCTTATGACAATACATAATTATCATGGGCCATTAGATGAAGCCTCAACAACTTTTGCATAGAGAATTCCAGTGAGAGCAGCTATTGTGAATGTTTAGCATTACTGGGGGAAACCCTTGGAAATTTCTGTGGCAGCGGGGCTGTAAATAGTTTGGTTTTCAGAGCAATATAGACGATTCGTGAAGAACCTGTGTATGATTATAAGTTTGTGTGCAAGAGAGCTTCTATTCTTTTCTTCTTGTGTCTCTTCACTCCAGTAATGGCAGTGTGGAGGCTCAAGTGGATCTCATTACATTTGGGAATACACGTTATAGATGGATTTCTATTGTTGTTCTGCTGTTGACTTGTCAGCCTGTTCCTTCCTCTTCAGCTGCTCTGCTCACGGACGAACGCTAATAGAAGAGGAAATTTCCTTGAGCTCTCATGCTTCCTTTTCCATTATTTAGCTACCGTCTTATGCATCAACATTATTTATATTCTTATGAAAAATCCTTCATTTGAGTGTACAGAGCTAAAATGTTTTCTTTTTTTATGCTGGTGTTATGTTGTTGTGAAGAAATAGAATTCTGCTCCCGTGTTTCCTTCCTGCATTATTCTCAAAATCCTTTAAATGCTTCATCTTAAAGAAAAGTAAATCCGAATGTGTTGAGTAAAATCCATATATTGCAACTGTCGTTGGATTTTTCTTCGTTGACTGGTTTGCTTCCTTGATTGCTTACTGCTGCTCTTCTTTTCCTGTAGTTTCTAAATTACCTTGCCAATGGTCCTTTTTTCTCCCCTCCAATCAAAACCCATCTTGTCCGATGCTAATGACGGTACTTATTTTCGACTCGACATCACTTCCCATGTTCTTGGGAGTGCACCACCAACCAAGTACAATCCCTTCTTTTAAGTCACAGTTTCCACCTTTCAGACTTTTATTTATTACACCTGAGAAAACTCGACTTTAGAATTGTGTTCATGTTCATCATCATTCCCACTGCTAGAATCTTTGTTTTCATCCCTTAGTAAAAAGAACTACTTGGTTCGTTCTCCATTCGTAGCTCATGCATGGCTTTTTAATGTACGATCCTGTTCAATATATTATTTAGAAACTGGTAGGTATTAACTGGATTTCCCTTCGTCATTCTGGCCCCTTGGCTAACTTGGTGGACAGTCGTCATGATGAAATAGTGTTGTTCTTATAATTTAAGGGTAACCTCTGTATTACCACTATAACGTAGTTACATACTTATACTTTTGTTATATGACGAAAACTTAATGGACATGAAACCTGTCGTACCTATTCCATCCCTCCTGAAAATCCCTGCTTTCAGAATAATGGACTCTTTCATCCTACCTGCAGGTTTACCTTCTGGTTCTTATACGATTTTTTATCCAACTCAACTACTTTTTTTCTCAAGTCATGATTTTACTTATTCCTAAGTCTCTCAGGCCCTTGAAAAATACTGCGTCCAGTTCAAGTATATTATAGATGTAAAACTAGTCCATTGAAGTTTGTAGCATCATTTTATCTTTACGATCAGAAGCATCATTTGGTACCGTGAACTTGTTTCTTCTGGACATAACATTATTGTTTTATAGGGAAATAGGTTTCCCTTCTTTTCAAATCTTGCCTGCTTTTAGTAAGGATCCTTTGAGGAAATGGTTTGATGCGTCCTTCGTGGAAGTGCATGTGTTTACACGACGCTGCCCTGCTCGCATAAAATTGAATAGCTGTGATGTCCTCCTCTAAAAATTTTTATGTGCGTCTGCAGTGATTACACGTGAAGTAGACAAATGGGAAAAATGAGATGAACGAAGGGTAGGTAGCCTTACCTGTCCAACCCATAGGATCCTCCCGTGTAAAGTAGAGCAGCTTTATCATTTCATATTTTTCAGAGTATTTTGTGAGTAACAACGATGACCATCTTGCTCTTGCCTTTTGCATGTTCTCTCAACATAATACTATTTTCTCTGTTCTCGCTGCCCTGTTTTTTGTTGATCTAAATGTTTAATCTTTCGTTTTGTATACTTTAGTACTTTCTTGTATGCTCATATATCGCACCACCTTTGGACAAGGTAAAAGTCTACCTGCATTTCAGCTCTGGTTGCATGTGTGATTGCTTTGCTAGGCAACGTTTTTTGGTTACACCATAATCATCATCTCCGTCACTCCCGTTGCGGGAATAAAATTTAGCGAGCTAGAAGATATTCAATGGTAAAGTCCCATCTTTCTAATCCCCTCTCACCTCTTCCTGCCTCACATGTCGTATTATTTAAGTAGGATCTGTCTTCAGTGTGGTTCCTAGCCGAGTGAGCAACATCTTTACAACCTTGTCCATTGTTGTAAATAAAATCAGAGCTCAAAAAAAGATTAGAATGTTGATGCGCTAATAGTCAGATCTTGTAGAAACGAGTTGCCACAATCAGTTAAAATAAAAAAAAACAACTAATAAAATGGAGTGAACCTTTGATATGTTATTCCTATCCTACTTCAGTACAAAGGCAAACCTCAAGAGATTATGCTTGTATTTGAATACACTAGTGACTTTGTCGAATTTCTATCGAATTATATTAGTGTACATTGCACTGGTATTGGCACTACGTGGAAGATGCTAAGCACTTTATTTACCCTTACATCTCGGATTTTAGCGTGAGTACACTCATCTATTCTCTAGTCTCGTGGGCGTATTTTGAAAGTTCAGGGATTTTTGGATGATGGCCTGGTTTTTTCTTGTCATTTTCTCATATTGCTTCGTGTCATGATGAAAAGTAAGGAAAAGATTTTTGTTTTTGATTCCAGCAAGTTCTTACCCACTTCAGGACGATTGTCACTAAGCAACCGGACTAATATTGACGTATACGCTTTTTCGAAGATGTTTCAGTTGCTTTCCTGGAAAAAGAAATTGATGACAGTTAAAACTGCTTGATAAATTTTTCCATGGACGATAGATGATTAAATGTGATTAAATAGTTAATTCGAAGAAAGGCGAGTTTGAGTAAAAAAGCTGGAAAACTTTAACCTCTAACGTAACATTAATTTCATGATTTGATGAAATTTTAGAACCATATTAACTAGATTTCTGGAAGATAACGCAGCATATTTTAAATTGTTTAAGAAAGTGGCTAACAATATTAATATTGCCATTGAAACTGAAAGCACATATTTTTTTTTATTTAATGTGTCACGTCACCCCATTTTTCTTTGACTGGGCATAATTCTTAAGGTAGAGGTTTTATCAACTTGATTAAAGTCTCACTTAAGTTTTCTTAATAATAGCTAATTTATTCTAATCCTTGTGGATATTCATCAAGTCATTTGTTCAGTCATACTTAGGAATAATTATAGCAGAATGTTTTAACCGTGGATGGCTAAAACCAACATCTTGAGTAAGATCGATTGGTTTCTTTCGTTGGTAATGAATGCTTCAGCTTGTTAGGTAAGTAAGGTTGTGCGCTATATCATTTGACGAAATACTTTACGAGCTAAAGCTTAAAGTCTTTAGATGATTATGCGAGATGTACGCAAGTACTTAGTTTCAGAAGACAAGACGAACTTGACATTGCTGGCTCAATAAAAAGCTTAAGTGGGTGTATGGCCAGTTAATTTGAAATGAACGGTAATTTGAACCGTATTGATGATGAGGGAAATGTCAAATGTATATGATCTACGCTTTATAATGTGTCGCTTAAAATAAACAGAGAGAAAGCTTAAAGCCCAAACTGATGAATGCATATTATGTACGCCACCAAACTTGGTTTGTATAGACAATGGGGTCAAGCGTCCTCATCGAAACTACCATGATCATGATGGCCACAGTCATAATGGTCAGCTCTAGTGATTATACCATTCGCTCAGTCTGCTTTTAATTCGTTCCTTATCTTTTAAAGCGTGTGGTCAGTGTGATCATTCACAGTTGGAAAATTTATTGAATCATGTTACACAATTGGTGACTGCTCGTGTGTATAAAGTGGTGTAGGGTTTTACTCAAACAAGTAGATTCTTTAAAATGATTAGTAGTATACATATGAATTGTGGAGCCTCAACAACGCCTCATGAGCTCATTTCCAGTATTACGGGGTAGATTTCGTTGACTCTTGACAGCACTCAATAAATTTATAGAGTTTGATGTACTCTCACAGAGTCCCTCTCTTACTCTAAATAAAATGCATGCAAACATATGTATTTGCCTCGTCATTGTCAACGGTTCAATATTAAATTCATGTAGCATTAAATATTTTCCCAAATAAAAGTCAGCACCTGTGTACGTCTCTAAAGTTGTTGTTATTTTTTATTTGGTTTCTTCTCTAGGTTCAGATTAATTTGAAATTGAGAATATCGGAAAAAGCCACTCAGATGTTTACTACACTCAATCATGAGACACTAATAAATACTGTTCCGATATTACCCTGAGAAAAAACATATCAGCAAGTAAAAAATTAGTTTTTTTTTTTAATTTGTATTCGATTTATTATCGAAAATGTTGGCAAAAGTATAACAAGCTGAACGGCACCTCGTCGTTTAAACGATAATACGAGCATATAGGGAGAGAAAAGTGGTTTGTGAATGTTTTACAAAACTGAATATTGCTCACCTAGTCGATTGCTCTGCCATGCATGAGATGATGAGGATGATGAAGAGTAATATCATGGCGATGATCTATCTATTCGTTTATAGTTCATATGCTCCCAGTCTCCCCCTACGTGTACTTGTAAGTTGTATGGCACACACATGCAAGCACGTATTACTAATTTCGCATTTTAAAAATATATATTTTTCTGGGATACATACTAGTTTAGGGCTTTTTGTCGTGACTGATTGATCATATTTTTACGGTGCATTGAATTTTAGATTTCCTAGCATTCCGCTTTCGTAAACACTCATTGACAAGATTTCTATACGGAGATGAACATACACTTCCTATTATGCTGAAACTTGCACAGCAGTTCCTCTTTCGGATTAAAAACCATTTTTCTTGTGATTCCCTGGCCC
Organism: Lepidocyrtinus dapeste; assembly: GCA_036850885.1. Taxonomy (NCBI): domain Eukaryota; kingdom Metazoa; phylum Arthropoda; class Collembola; order Entomobryomorpha; family Entomobryidae; genus Lepidocyrtinus; species Lepidocyrtinus dapeste. The sequence continues at coordinate 4,007 of JAANSQ010000981.1, read as the reverse complement.
TGGTTGAACAACCACTCTATGCAAATGTAAATGTGAGATGAATCATAATATTCTACGGATTTAGTTGTATTAACTTTGAATCTCTCTGCAGGAGTGGTAACATTGAGGTGGTACTAGAGACAGTTTTTTTTTATTTTTTTATTCTCTCTCTTTCTCTCTCTCTCTACTTCTGTAAAATGTGATGTGATGTAAATAGTAGTTTAGTAGTTGAAGAGGTAGTTCGTTTATAGGCATTATCATTTCTTGGTTCTCCTGCTGCTCCCGATGCTGCTACCACTTTGCTTCTGGCTTTTTTTTGGATTAACTCCCTGACTCATTTTCTTTCCTGATGCGTCTTTTTAAAATAACGTTTAAGAACTATTCTAGCTTTTCCCTTTTTTTACGCTGCACACCTTGCCTTGATTGTTTGCTTCCAGTGGAACTCCCACTTACTGCATAATGTGCATTTACTAGAAAAAATAACATTTTCCTGCTTTTTATTCTTAAAGAAAGATAGGATTACTGAAAAAACATAAGTCTCGATGTTTTGGGTTCAGGGAAAAAAGCTAAGTTTTACGATATCGCGGTGAGTTAAGCATATACACCTTTGTTTTCGTGAGAAAGGAGAGAATAATTTGGAGTGTATGTTTGCTTAAGTTGCAGTCAGAGTCAGTCACTGTTAGTTGTATTCTATTACTGTAACCCGTCTAGCTTCTAGAGATGGAAATTTAAACATAAAGTCCATTAGTCAACTCTGTTGTGTGCGCCCTGTCAGGCACAGAGTGAGCAAGCTTTTTATCTTTTTTCTGCAAAAGACTGCTCACAGAATACACTACCTATTCAATACTATAACCACTTGAAACGATTCACTCGCACTCCTCACAATTTTATGCATCTAATCTGATTACCGAGACATAAAATGCTGATGCATGCATGAGTATTCGATTACATAAAATGTAACCTCTTTTTACTCCTCGATCGCTTCGCATCGGTAGCTTATTATGCTTAATCTGCTTCTTAGCTATTACCAGCAAATATATAGTAAAGGGACTTAAGTAATACGTTCCATTAAATTGGATAAATCATAAATGATTGTTAAGGAAGATTAGGCCTGGATGAAAGAAAGCTTCGACCTTTGCGTCTTCAAAGAATACATTTCAGAAATACACGTGTATGGATGAAAATCACTTAGCTAAAGCTTTCGCAGATAGGCTTTAGGCTATACTTGTCACATACATGCCTGGAATTGCACAGATTAATTAAAAAATTTAACAACTACACATTGAATTTCTTCGTACAAGAAACTTCGTTCGTTCAAGCGTAGGAGTTTTTACATGAATGCAAAATAATTTTACAATGAGTTGGATTGTAATATGATGAACATTTTTAATTAAGTTATTTGTTTTTTTTCTGCTTTTACAGAAAATCGCCAAGGTGGACTCGGATTACTATAAAGGCAGCAAGCTGTCTTCTCCTTGGACTCCGAATTCAGCCCCCGCCCCGGACACCAATGGGGCGGGGAGTGACCGCAGTTTGGATGTCAGTGATGTAAGTTGATAAAAATCGTATTCAGAGAGAAAAAAGATTGCATTTTATTAAGAAATCATTCATCTAAAATTGAGAAAAAAAGTAACCGGTCAACATTTTCGATTATTGTTTATCGTGTTTTTTTACAAATGGAATATTGGCATGGGTTATTTGCATCTTACTCAGAAATACTTTTCATGAAACGAAAAAAGCCCTTGCAGCCTTTTCTTTGTTTACGAGGAAGTAAAAATGAGGTCCTACAAGACAAGTCTATTAGACTGTGTTATTAGTATTTTTCTTGACAAATGGCGTAATGGAATAATACTGTAATAGATTACATTTTATATCGACTAGTGATTTATATCTTGTTCCGAGTGTGCACTGCACATGAATCCTTTTCAATTATGCTAAACTCACACAAAACTGCATAGTGCTAGTGCTTCCCTAATTCTTTTGTAACTCACTTTTCCCAAACATTTTACCAGTTTTGTCATTCACCTTAGGTTTTTAGGTACTTGAATGTTTTCAAACAGCAAGCGACAGCTGAGCCCACAGAGAGGGAAGATAGAGAGAGATGAACTCTTTTGTATAGTATTAGTTTTGCCCGAGTTCTTGTATGATTTTCATAAGTGTAAAATTTTACAACTTGGCCGAGGCTGGGATTATTTCCCGGAAAATTTACTGGGTTTTTAGGCGAGTTTCACGGGTTTTCAGTAATTTTTTGCTGATTACAGAAATAATAAAGGCCAAAATCGCGGTGCAGGTCGTTTTTCCTCCAGAATGCTCCCAGTTTTTTGTTTTTAATTTTTTTTGCATTAGAAAAACCCCGGAACAGACGTTCCTGTCTTCCCGTATTATTTTCACGTATGATGATTTTTTCAAGTTAAAAAGCAATGAAAAAGCGGAACGGAAACCGCAATAAGTATTAAATGTGGTAACACACCCAAATGCATATTCTTTTGAAGAGTAAAATAGAAGCATCAACATAACATGCATCGCATTGGCTAGGCTAGGGTTTTTTGATAGTTTCTTTTGCTGGTTGAGATGAACATCCTAAAGCAGTTGTATTTATCATGATCAACCATCATGTCCTTCTTAAGCGTCTAAGATTTATCAGAGGAGAGCACATGGCCGGAAGCCAACAGATGTCTTTAAGTTTGAAACTAGTGCAGTTTTTAAGAGGGCATTTAGCAAATAGACTACTATTCGACAAGATAGTATACACTGTTTTGCCATTTTCTTTGGAAAGTTTTGATAAAAATGTTGCACAAATACGTTTGTAGCACAAAAATGAATTTTCTCGGGCAAATCAGCGCTTTAATTTGTCAACGTGTTTATCTAAATTCTTGGGCATATATAGCATTATTATAATGACACAAGTTTGGACCATTTATTAGATTTTTAGCATAAATATTTGTATCCCTCTGTTCATTAATTATAGCATATGTCTCCTAGTATATTCTATAACTCGCAATGCTAGAAAAATACAAGGCCATCGTGCTTGGCGCGCTAAAACCTGGTCGTGTTTCTTATAGGAGACGTTTAAACGGGTTGACCGACTTTTTTCTCATCCAAGTATCATTCTGATTATTCTTGATATATCTAGATATTTTAAATAAATTATGTTTGTTGTAGGACGACAAAGATTTATCATCCTCAGATGCCGAGGGTGTTTGGAGTCCCGATATCGAACAGAGTTTTCAAGGTTAGTGAACATAAAATTCTATATGCTTCTATTTCTGCTAGATGGGAATGATTCAGATATATTGCATATATGATTTGTTTTTAAATTGATATTTATTAACGCTGACGAGATCACCATGTTTCAATAGCTTCGACCAAACATATTTAATGGTGGTGGTGATACTTCGAAAATTAACATTCAACAAAATAAAATTCATTCTAATACTTACATAACTAGAAACACTGTCATAAAATAACAAAAAAACAAATTCCTGTCATACGTATTAAAGCTGATTACTATTACGTATTACAAGATCTCCCGTAAAAACATTCCAGTCCCAAACTTCAGCTAAATTCATATTGTTGCTGGCTAACAGACTTTAATTGTCACTTTTTAAAAAAATATTAACTTTCAAAACAATTCGCCGGGTTAGTTAAAAAATAAATAAATTAGTCAACTTTACGCACCAACTTGTCAATACCTAATGAGTAATAATGATTTAGTAGTCCTACTGGACAATATTTTGTTCAAACAAAGAAGCATCGTATTAGCTATACCGCCAAGCCACATTAGGAGTCTAATCCCTAAAACATGCATTTTTTTGGACAAGAATTGACAGGTACCATTTCTTCAGATGTGGTATAGTTTTTGTTTGTCATGCAAATGAGCAACATAAAGGAACCATTGAATATGATTTGTAGAAGATATTGAAACATGGTGGTGATCTCGTAGGCATTCACACTTAATCTAACTTACATTATTTTCATCATGCAACGTGCCTTCAAAGTCTCCTGGAAAGCATTCTAGGCCTAGCAAT
>JAANSQ010000980.1:0-17648 GCA_036850885.1 Lepidocyrtinus dapeste | reverse complement strand
AACTAATTTGGAGAAGAAGTGAAGGAGAAGATAAGGTTACGAAACAATTTTTGGATTAAATCAACCGGACAAATTCGCTCAAGCTGGACACAGCCCGCTTCTTGTTCAGGAAGTGAGGGAAATTGGTTGCCGGATGAAAAAGGACGCTCTGGTGAATTGAAAAGAGAAAATTGCAAATTGGGATTTTTCTTCCTCGATATGGCTTTCTTTATTCTGTGACCGATCAAATGGAATAGTATTCCACCGTAGCAGTCGAATCTTCTCCATAATCATGGCTTTCGTTCATTCATTGTGTCTGTTTTTTCCAACGGGATTAATGAATGAATGAACCAGAGGAAAAAAGGAAGGAATGAAGGTCGAGATAGAGTTGGAAACGTATTCTGGGAATTAGATGTGTAGACATGGAGGTTGACTGGCAGCAGATGGCACATTTTCTGTTGACTTTGACTGATGGGAATTCGTATGTTTGCAATAGTAATCTGCTCGAGCTCACAAAGCAAGACTTTGTCTACTCTATGGAAGGATCAATGTTTTTCTTTTCATTTTTATTCACGTATAGAAAACTTGGAAGTTATGTGGAGTTGCGAAAATGGAAAGTTGAATAAAGCAATATATTCTAGAGAATGAATGGATGGGATGAGAAAGTTCAAAAAAGGAGAAACAAGTGAAGCCATCAAGTACTTTTTCCTGGATATTTAATACAAGTTGCGAGTCAGTGGGAGCGAGTTTTTCTTCGCTACCTTATGTTTATATGGCGGAGCAGAGAAGAGATGTGCCTGGAGGCCTGGTATGTGGCAAGCCTATTAGTCTCCTTCTCCTAGTCTCTCCAGAGCTATTTCACAAGCCACGACTAGGAAAATGTGGGGGTGTGGGTAAAAAAAATATCGATCCGGCGCGCTCTTGAGATGTGCATGTATGGTAACTTGCTTCACTTCAGTCAGTTCAGTCTCCTGGCTTGGGAAAAGACTAGGAAAATTGGGATATGTGAATAAAAAATGAGTACTATTTGCTACATGCTGGAGAATGTGAAAAAACGGAGAAGATAAGATTATGTGAGTACTACATGAGCATACCCTATTCAGATTCTTAATGGGATGTTTTTGTTGTCCGGAGAAATAATAGGAATGCTTGAATCCTGATACACAATTTCAGGTTCTCCAGCTATTTTCCTGTGTGTCTTCATTTACTTGGTGAAAGCAGGACAAGTTTAGCTGCAGAATATTTTTTTTAGTTTTTCCGAGTAGGGTCGAAATAGGGTTTTGTATTTTTTATGTACCGGGGCTTAAATAAGTCGTACGTAATATTTTTAGCGTGAGACTTTTGAAACGTGCTTCGTGTCTTTGGAATGGAGAAAGCAGACATGGATGAAATGAGGTGCAAATGCGGGAGATTACAAAAAGTTTTGCAATGTACACGAGTACAAATTTCAAGGGTAGTCTATTATAGAAGCAGAAAAACTAAGACCTATAAAGCTCGACTCCACTCTACCCGACATTCGAGAAGATGAAGCCGTTTGTAATAAAGAGGCGCTCCGTTTCCAGTTAAGATGCTCCTGTGGTGTCTGCAGGAAGGAAGCTGAGAAATCATTTTAACCTTGTAAAAATGTGTTATTGTTTAGCTCGGCTCTATAAATATTTGTGGTGTGACTGGGATGGGAATGAGGAGGAAATGAGTGGTGCAGAATGAATATATGAATGAGTGGGAAGAATAGACTGATACATCTAAGGAGAGATACTTTAGGAACCTATTCTGCCAAGTCAATCATCATGAATCATTGAATGTGTTTCTGGATAAGGCTGGAAATAGCGAAAGAGTTCGGCTCTAGTTCCTTTAATTTTCTTCCTTAAAATTAAAGGAATTAATTAGAGTGGGTTGGATTTATGCATGGCATTATTTCAAGCTTGGATTGAACTTGTTTTAACTACTTTTTCCATTGAAGGAATGGTTATTTTTGGGAAGAAGTTTGTGCTCTTTGGTTTTAATTCGCTTCTTTCAAAAAGTTGAATGGAAAAGAGGAGGATAGTTCGGTATGGCTTGGTTATGTTATGATGTTCTCTTCCTTTAGGAAAATACTTCTTCTTTTTAGAACCCGGAGGTCCGTGTGAGGACGATGAGATCTACAAATATCAATGGATGCCAAGAAAAAATAGACTATTTCCGTTTCAGATATGAACATAGTTATATATGTAATAAAAATTAAGCGAAATGAATGTAAAAGCTACCACCAAAGTTACACTTTTGAGTTGAATTGTTTTTTTCGAGTATGTTGCGCTCTGCTCTTATGGTATGTGTGTGGGAGGATTGTGCTAATGGCGAAAGGCAGGAAAGCTAGAGACGAGAGAAAAATTACTCGCTGGTTGGGGTTAGAATTGAGATAAAAAAATGTGCTTCTGTGTGTTCTCTTCTTTGCTCGTCAAAGCGTGATATGGTGCCAGGCTAGGCTAAGGCTTCAGATTAGATCTGGAAAAGTTACTTGGTTTGCTTTGTAATCCTTTTTTTGAAAATTTGATTCATTCTTTCATGGCTTTAGTAGAATTATGCTTGTACTTAGATTGGATGATATGATTGCAAAGAGTATCAAATAATTTTCATTTTCTGTGGGAATGAATGAAACTAATCTTAGGTGAGTGCGTTCATTTTATAGGAAACGCACCCAAAGCGGAACCGCTGAATCTATATTTCGGCGCATATAGTGTTTGGGCTATGCAACACCTAAGTTGGGCAATATGATAGAGGCAAAATATGTAAGTTTTTATACGTTTAGCGATGTTTGAACGTGCCCTCCTACTTTAATGAATTGTGTGGGAGCGTCGCTTCAGAGAAAAGAGCGGAAATTACTTATTATTTGTTAAGATTATCAGACACGTCGTATCTGAAGATGTCGAGATTTTTTCAAGCTTTTTTAGTTTTTTACGAGCTTCATCCAATTATGGCGATGTGAACTAGGGAGAACATAATCTCCCTTTTACGTGCCAAATTCGAAGGGTTTTTGTGAAAGCGAGAAAATTGGAATTGTGAATGAATGGGGAGGATGGAAGTCGTGCTTTGTACTTTTGCTATTGGCATTTGTGAGAAAAGCATCTTTTTGCATGTTTTGGACTTTCTCAAGGAAAAATAAAGAATGTGTAATGCAAGGCAAGGAGAATAAGGTACTTATGCTGTAGTTTTGTGTTCTGCTTGTACGAAACGTTTTTTATTTCTTTTTAGAGTTTTAGTTTTTAAAAGTTGGAATTGGAAAGCTTAAAAAGAGAAGCAAGCAGACACCCCAGGTGGCACACTCCATATTTCCAGGTGGTAGGCTTAAGTCTTGCAAGTTTTTAGCAAGTTGATGTAATTTGGATGTGTGATGTAGCCCACGTCAGTATCGCTATTTGAGTCAATGAATGAAATGGATGAACATCTGCCTGGCCTGGATTGAAAAGTATCGGATTGCTTAGAATGAAAATGCTTTTTGGGACACGTGTCGGTAAAAAAATACATGAGGAAATGTGGGTTGTATATGGAACATGTTTGAGTTGAAATTCTGAGAGTGTTCCGCTCTTCCACTTTCCAAATGATCGACTTTGGAATAAGGTTTGCGATGGAGTTTAGATAATAGAGTTTGTCAGGATAGAATATTTTGGGGTGGTCGGTTGTTTGCAGGTGGTTCTTACTTCCTACTCTCATTACCACTAAATGATTGACATTTCACATTTACTAAAAGCGGAGCGAACATTAGGTGAGAAAAGTGTTAGCGCGGCTTTCATTCTCGTAAAAAGTGGGAAAAGGCAATTTGGCTTTGATAATCGGCTTCTTCTTACGTCATTCATTTCTCCTCCCACCTGAGAAATTTGCTTTAGCCAGTTTCGGAAATGGCATGGCGTAGTGACTTTTTAGGAACAGCGAGGGAATATTGTAGGCTCATAATTCAAGGCTGAGTTGAGCTGTAAGGAGGGTGTAGGAGGGAGTTGGATATGACTGGAAGTTAAGTAAATACACGGGGATGAGGATGGAATATTATTTCTTTCGCTCCCTGACTTACTTCATCCAGCCGTCCATGTCGTAGTTGGCACGCTTAATGTAATCAGTAGCGTTTATTAGTTCCGGCTGAGTCCCCTGGTAATGGTCCCCTTAACGAAGTAATTTACATGGTGTTGGTGTTCTGATCGGGGCAGACTAAATTAATGCAAATTTCGTAGATTCGGAAATAGGGGAAATTCAACATAGACCTACAAGGAAATCGGAGATTGGACGCCTATTCAAACGAAGGGAGGGCGGGCAGGAAATGGATTTTTATTTTATCGTGAAAGCGGAATTTCATATAGATAAGAGAATGAATGCATTAGGCAGGATGAAGTGATTGAAAAGTGAATGACTTTTACTTTCCGTTCGTAGGAACTAGATTTGAATAAGTGTTTTTTTTTGTTGGTTTTGTAGCAAATTGACAGGAGGGTAGCCCGTATCTTGGGTACAAGACCACGCTTAGACCATGCTGGGTCGGATGTTCGCTTGACGATAACAAGTACCTGTTTAAAACTCACCAGCCTCGAGACCGGGGCTGTGATTGCTGTTCATGATATGCCAAATATATCCTTTGCGTCTGGTGGTGATGCGGTGAGCAGCTCAGTTAGCTCAGTTTACTTAAATTCTTTCAAATCGAGATAATGAGACTAGAAGAGAGTTGCAGATTTGGTAAGGAATTTTTATTTAAATTATTGTATAGACGATGCTGGACTTTGTTGCCTACGTGGCCAAAGACACGATCGTTGGACGAGCTTGTTTTGTGCTGGAATGTGGGAGTGGACTAGCACAGGATGTTATCACTACAGTTGGCCAAGCCTTTGAGCTTCGTTTCAAGGAATATCTACAGAAACGACCGCCTCCGCCTAGGTGAGAAAAGTATTTCTTGATTGACTTGGTAGGAGTGAGTTGACTTTGAAAAGAGTGTCAGATGAAATAACTTGGATGAACTTCTTGCCTCTAGGATACCGATGGACGACCCTGAGTATTATAACGACCTGCCTGGGAAGGTTCCTCCGGATGCCCCGGGAACTGGTTCTTTGGATGTTAAAGACAAAATACAGAATGTCAAAGGTAAAAATGGAAAGCACAAAGAACCGCCGCCACTCAACCTGCATCCTGCTTCTGATAAAGGTGAGTTGGCAATGAAAAAAGTCCTAAGAATGAGTTTGGGGGAAAGTGGTTAAATGCTTCATTTCTTTTGTAGAGCTTAGCGTTAATCTAATCGACTTTGAAGCTCCCACACCACCTGCCTTTGGTCCTTCTGTGGGAGATAAGCAGTTGGACTCATTCCTGCTCCCTGGATCGTCTTCCGTGGAGCAGGGTTGTGGTGCTACTAATAATTTGGGTGCTGCTGGAGGTCTACAAGCAAGTAGCTCCGTTTCTAGCGTTGGGACAGGGTTGGGCCTTCCAAACTCACCGAGTCAGCCGCAGCCCAAAGATCCCTTTGATATGCGTAAGTTAAAAATAAATGAAAATAATTGGAGACATTGCTTTGCTAGTGGTGACCTCATAATAACATTTATTTTATTTGACTCTAAACAGAGCCGTTCAGTGCCACCTTGCCACAGACTCAGACTATACCCGCCAGTGTGATTGAAGATCAAAGACGGTTATTGGAGGGGGAGATTTGGTTTCACGGTACAGTTAGTCGCGGAGAAGCGGAGGAACTACTACGACATGTGGGTCAAGACAAATTCCATTTTGTTAAGATTGGAGAGTCATTATTATACTAATTATAATATTTGGTTGGGATAGGATGGAGATTTTCTGGTTCGTGAGTCGATGGCTCAACCAGGCCAATTTGTTTTGACGGGTTTGGAGGCTGGGTCACCCAAACATCTTTTGTTGGTAGATCCGCATGGAGTTGTAAGTTTTGTTTCGCATAAGTTTGGAAGTTCATATTAAGATTTTGAAGACTTTCTAAAAGTTTGCTTTCTCCACCTCGTTATCAGGTTCGGACAAAGGACCGGACTTTCGACAACGTCATTCACCTAATCAAGTATCACAGTGAAAACTGTCTCCCCATTATATCTGCTGAGAGTCTGGTCATACTAAGGAGTCCTGTTCCAAGAGTCATATCATAAACCAACAAAATTACGTTACAAATGATAAACAGTATACAAGTTTTTATTCTTTAAGTCATCACGATACGATAATACGGTACACAATACAGGTTTAAATCATAGGTAATAAATTAACTCACTATTATATTCTTGGAGCTCTTTCAAAACCTCTCGTGTGGTTTCTCCTCTTTCGTCAAAATAACTAATATATAATGAACTGACATTCTGAACTGAAACTAAATGTTTGATTCTGAAATCTGAAAGCATCCATTCAATCTGAGAATGCCCAGTTTTAGAACCAAAACCATTTCATTCATCTTTTCTTTTAAAATTTTCCCCAGAAAGGAAAAATATTCGTTCTTAGCTGTCCACAAGATATAACCATTGGCCAGAATACTGATCAATTTATTACTACCTCCAAACTTTGGCAATCTTACACTTACCTTTTTGCACTTTTAAGAAACTTATTGTGGATAGGAAAATGAGCTATGCCATTTTAAAATATGTAGCGTTCAAGAAAAGAAAAACCATACAAGTTTAAGTTTACTTACTACTCATTCAAAAACACACATCATGTCGGGTCACCTAAACTGTTACTTTCGCGGATAAAAATATTTCGATAAATAATACCATAAATATGTCGTATAAGTTGAGATTTCGGGTTGGAGTGGCAGAAAGGAAAATGTGTTTGTATAAATACCTATTTACAGAGGATGCTCGAGAAGACTTTGAAAAAAGCAAGAATATTTTAATATATTGACGCATTTAAAAAGCTGTTGGAACTGAAAAAAATAGATAATACTTGAGACTGTTACACACCTGTCGGTTAATTAATGTAAGGAGAGTATACCTTTTCCTAGTTGCTGAATTATTATAACAAATTTCTCTGGGAAAGCTAAAAAATAAATATAAGTTATTCAGGAGAAATTAAAGTTTCGTGTGTAATTAATCTGCGTTAGGTAGAAAAAAGCATTACTACCAATATGTTTTTCAAAGGAGGCGTTTTCAGGAGGTCAATGCACTCTTGCATTTTCAATCCCATCTTGAGGCAATAATATCTTTGACTTTTCTGAAAACCTAAATCATTTAGTAATCACGGCGAAATTCAAAATGCGGAAGGTCTTTTTTAGTTTAAGTTGACCAGTGCAATTGTAAGCAAAAGTATAAATGTTTTTACATGCTGACCGGTATTTAGATTTATTATTTAGGAAGTATCTTTAATTGCACTTAGGTGTAGCCGGTATTTCGTTAGTTCACTTTATGTACAAGATGGAAGAAAACGATCTGTTGATGCGAAGTCTACTTTAAGAAAAAGATTTGAGATTTGAAACTTCGCGCAAACAGATTAGTTTAGAGTATGGGAGACAAGGGTAATGGTGTTGTTCAAGTGCGGGTCATTTATAAATAGAAATAGAAAACTTGAGTTTTCCTTCTACGCCATAAACAATCTAAGCAGAAAGTAGGCGTAGTCTAATAATGTATTTCAGTAATAGTCAGAGTAGAAGTAGTATACACATACACAAATTCTAGCCATTTTTAAGCTACATTTACTAATCCTTAATTGTAATCATAAGCATTTTTCAATGTTAATTAATATATAACGCCGCATAACATGTAATTTGAAAGAAAGTGATATTTTTTTAAAAACACTTGAGTTGTTTGCTTAGAGTCTTATCTTTTATTTCTCCTTTTTAACTTTTTACTGAAGGACAAGAAGGAAAACAATATGTACTGACCTAATCTATATACCAACAATTTTGGTCAAAGGTCGAAACTAAACCAAACAGACCGTGTTCTTTTTCGTAGAGTAGGCGTATAGCATAATGTTTTGTGACCTAATTTGAATTTTTGAAATGTTTATTGTATTTAACTCACCTTTGTCGGATGTCTGAGTTATTGTCCCGACACAAAAGTCACATGCCATATAAAATGTACATATATAAAACTATAGCGTCTTGTTTAATTTTCAGACCTAATAATATTCGAATTTCTAAGAGTAAAAATGTTAATACTTTTTCAGTGAGTCATTTCAATTTACTAAAGCTAGAGTATAAAGAAAGGCGTTATATATTCGTAATATATTCACTTTTAAAACTTGTCAAACTCAAAGCAATGATTACAAATTACAAGATAATGTTTTTTTTGCCATGTTGCAATACACATTTGAATAAAAACGAACGCGATGTGCAAAAATTGAATTTTTAAGTGATTGATTCCTTTTTTATTTGTAAGCATTAAATCTATATTGGACTGAAATGTTTCGCCGACTTGGCTAATAAGCCATAAGCCTGAATGCTACAAATACCAAAGTACCAAAATGAATTAGTAAGTGTCGGTTTTATTCATGTAGATGGGGTATCGTACACATACAATGTTAATATGATTAAACTGACTAGATTTAAGTGTCCTAATAATTAAAACCGTTATATTAAAATTAGTGCAACATTCAACAAAAACAAGAGAAAAAATTATGGGCAAGCATGTTATTATATGATTAACTGGCCGGGGCACATTCACCAAAATCAAACATTTACTGCTACTTCAAAGCTGCATACTTATCAATAAAACTAAACACTAGAAAAAATATTGCAATTGTGAGCCCTAAATTTAGCGTATTAATGGAAGGATTAATTGGTTGAGTGTTGAAGATTACCCATTATGTTTTTTTGTCAAAGATGTACTTTATTGTTTGACTGGCTTGGACTCGCTTGTGGGTCTGTACACGGGTAAAATGGTTGGGAACCGTTCCTTCGAGCCACGTGAAAGTGAGCCAGTTGTACCATTCTCCCCACGTAAGGGGTACGTTGCAATCAGGATGGGAACCTGAAGTTTGATCTTTTTGTTGAAACTCTTTGGAATCACAATGAACTGAAAAAAAGAAATAATTTGAGGTGTTGGGGGAGTTTTACAGAACAAAAATTTATAAATGTATTGTATACTTACAAATAATTCGTATTGGATTCGGATGAGATTACATCCTCTTAAATTGGTCGGAGGAAGTGGAGGTACGACCAACTTTTCGTTGATCCATTCATCTTTATGTCCACCCTTTATTTTCCCCCTAGAAAGAGTTGTCAACTCTCTGCGTTCTGTATGCACAACTTTCCCTCTGGCCGTGTATTGGATTGTCTAAAAACGGAAGTAATTATAATTTCAAAGGGTTTAATTCAGCTTCTAAAAAGTAATATCGAGGGTATTCCTATAAATACCTCGGTTAATATGGCTTCGGTGGACTTGATTTCGACACGACTGTTATTGGTAACGGATGCCCAAATGTGAATTTTCTCTCCAGGGATATACCCTCCTTTACCTAGTCTCAAACGACATTTCACCGTTCCAGACGATGTGCAAGGCATGCCAAGCTTGTGTTCCATTTCGCAATGGAATGGTTGCTAAACATTACAAGAGAAAAGATTCCAATCCAATTTACTTTTTTTCATTCTTCATTGCATCCACTTTCCCGTGGGAAGATTTATGATCCAAATTAAAATTCGACTCAATGATATGTATGGTTAACATTACATACCGCGACAACAGGTGGTTCCAGGTTTAGGTCGATTGGACTCATGACAATGAAAACTTGCTGGTTTTTATGTACTAAACCATTAGGCTCTTTGAGAGCAGCCTTGCAGAAATATTGGATCCAGCCATGCTTGCCTAAGAATGTACTGGGAAGCCCTAAAGGAAGACCAAGTTTGAACGGGAAACTGTGGATTCCAGGACTTAATATAACCGGGCCTTGACCTAATTCCAAAAGAATCCAGACAGAGAGGTAGACAGAAACAAATATTATTTAATGTAAGTTGGATTCGCAAACACGTGCTTTTGTCATAATTAGATGAATTGGTAAAAGGCTTACTCGATTCTCCCAGAAGTCTCATGCGGAAATCGATGTAGTTCTCCTTGTCATAAACACGCTCCTGACCTCGGCTTCTCAGACGTACACAACCCTCACCAAGGATGTGCAAATAGAGACCTTATTATAAATCAAATCAAATCAAAATTGTAGACAGTTCAAATTAACTTGGGTGAATATACACATAAAGTTTTCTTTATTAATTGGGTAGCTAATCTATTCATAAAACATTTCATAGCTTTAATTAGTCTCTATTTGACTCACTTTACATGCAACTGAAGAGGAAGGAGGCTATGCAAATAAGTTACCGAGCAATGACCTTCTTTACGAGGAATCAAACGGAACAGTATATCGATATCATGGCAGACAGAGATAATTACTTACTTCCGTTTTACTTTCTTTGGCAATACCGAAGAAAGCAAACTTGATTATATAAAAAGTTCTAGTCCTTGCAATGTAAATGGTTAAGTTCTGAACAAGTTTTATCAAAATCTACTTTACATTACCAGCTTCTTCTGGGTAAGAGGCTCGGTAAAAATTGAAAAGTACCTATGCTTCCGTTTTAGTTCTACTTCATATCCGAGCTTACAGAACAACTCCAAAATATCTCCGCCGTAGTGGAACCCCAAATATGGCTCATAAATATGGAGCGGCGGCTAAATTAACGAACATTATTTTCCCGATTTTCCTCACCTTAGGTTCTAATATATTTACATTAATTATCAAGATTTATGTTCATCAGGTTTAGCATTTAATAATTTTTGCACAGATTAAGCCATCATGCTTGATGCTAGATATAGAAAGATAAAATATCATGTCAGAAAACTTGTGGACCGCATAATTAAGCTGAACGACTAAATGACTGCTACGTATTTATTACGACATCACATCGTACCATTTAACTTTGTCAGAAGAACTCGTTGTAAGGACGGTGATTGACATGAAAATTGATCATGAATCTTTGGACTATGTCATCCCAATATAATTCTTTTGCTTAACTCTGCCAGGAGACCTTATCGAATAGCATCAAATCTTTATATCGACTGACTAAATGCATTAGGACTCAGTTCTCGCTGACGCTCACTAATCGTAAATAAAATCGACAAGATCCAATCCCTTTCATTTTTTACGTCTTCTTTATGGCGATAATTATCGTGTTGACTGATTAACAAAACCAACTTAATTTACTTCCTTATCTTACACGAAATCTACGAAATTATGAAGCAACGAAAAATCTGAAATGTTAAGTGATTTGTAGATTAACTTGGATTGCAGGTAAGCATATTTCTTTTGTGACAATGTTCTTATCCTCGTGACTCATCTTGAACATAATTATGTACGAGATTACAAGCAAATCTCCAAATTCGATCGTTGTAAAGTTGCTAAATGCCAAAATCATATAATATATTCCTCATAACAAGATTTTCTCGCCTAATGGCATTTTTTTCGCAATAAGTACGAACACTGAACAGCAACTGGAATTCGATGTTATGTAGCAAAATGATCTTAATGAAAATCCGCCTACGCACATTGAGCCACATATTGGGTCAAACTAATCAGCAATTCTAAACGCAGAGCATGTTTAGCTTTTGCTAGAGATTGCAAGCACGCACGAAAATGGAGTTTCGACAAGACATGAAGTAGCGCTTTAATGAGTTTATCCAATGCAATGCAATTTAAAATTGGCAATATTATTTGATAACATCATTAACAACATCCTACGAAATATTTTTTCAAAGATTACGAAGAAATACTCAGGTTTGAGATATCCCTGAAACATGTTCTTGAACACGTTTCGCTTTGGGCTTGGGTCATGACTCTACATTTTTCTAGGCTTTTTTGACACCTTAGGAAAAAACTGTAAATAAATAAATGCAATTTAGAGAAACATTTCATGCGATTAAGTTGTTTGCTTCAGAAAGGAAAATCGTGGTATGGTTGGAAGCAGCTGGCATGTTGTGCCTGTGACAGAAACGGAAGTTCTCACGATATGTGAGCACCTATTTATTCCGTTATTTCCCTCGAGTTTAAGCTCCTTCATACTCATTTTTTTATATCTTGTATAGCACGTCATATGAATCACGATCAGGTTGATGATCTATCCATCTATCCCGGATCCTAGCTATCGAAACGAAAACCCGTATCGTTTTTCTTTGTTTTTAAAGCATTTTTTCCTTAATTTCTTTCAGAATGTGGTTTTTCTTTGCTTTGGCTTGGCTTTAATTATACACATTGAAATCCCGTCAGTTTAGCTCGTTTTACACGCATTTCACATTTTCGTATTTTTTTCTGACTTACCCAATACAGGTGTGTCATCCTCAAGTTCAACGAGCACCCTTCCCGTTAAAAACTGTCCGGGGAAGTAGAGAAGGCTGGGGTTGTCAAAAAGAATCAAGAACTTTAACAACTTACGCGACATTTTTACCTCTAAAAAAACTAGACGAAGTCGATCAAAGCACTTTGCTCACTTGTAAAAAAATAACTTTTTTTATGTCAACTTTTTTGCTCTTCTAATTTTGATTTTTCCATTTTGCGAGAAAAAAACAGTTCGTTTACGTCCAATCACAGAGAAGACAGTGACGGCTCAGCAGGATTCAAGTTCAGACGTTTCTCATCACCTGCAGAGATATGCACTTTGCACTTGGCTTCGTTTTCGATCAATATTGAATCAGAAGAGTTTTATGGGGTGTATATTTTCTACTGCTTCTATAAAAAGTTTTTACTACCCACACGCCATCAACTCAATCAGTTTCATCTAATTTTGCGGTTTTTCTCATTCGAAAAATACACTTGGTTTATTCGGTCCGATGGAATGAAGGGATGGGATGTGTGACTGCTCCAATTAAAGATGTATCTGTGCTTTCAACAAGCCACTCTATCTCGTTCTCACAACGGATCTCCTTAGATATGATAATTCTTTTGAAGAAACAGTTTGTGAAGACTTTGTTGCTCCCTAAAAAAATCATCAAACCAGAGGTTATTTTAGGCACAATCCAATGTCCAATTTGGTACTTTTTCGCGAGCAATTTTTCATCAGAAGATGCCACAAAACCATAGAGCACTCTTATTGTATCGTGATCTGATCAAGATGATATAATAGGCAGTTTCGAAATTTCACCAAACTCTCCAAAAAAGAAACCTGCTCGGTAAATAGAATAGTAGCCTTTTGTCTCGTAAACTATGGGCATTTGAGTTGGTGTAATGGTATGATTTGGTGGTGAAGAATGCGGAACGATCTTGATTTTTATTGGATTGAGTTCTCGCTTCAGAAAATGTACAGCAGCTTCACATACGATTCAAATTACATAGATCCCTAAACATGAAGAACCAATTTTATTTTCAAAAATCAACTTTAAACACTCACGCAAGCAGTAGAAAATCCTGTAAAAAAATAGTTGTTGACTCTAACCGAGAAACTCAACACTCTAGCATCACCATGGGATGCACTTGACACCTGTCTAAAAACTATGAACCAACTAGAGATGTGAGATTAGATCAAAGAGGCCATATCAAGCAGGATCCCACCTGGTGGAAACGGGACCTTACAAGATTTCAAGTCTTGTTAAGTCTCCTCTGTAATTTTAAAGTTTTAAAGGGGCGTATTTTTGTCGGATATTGCGTCTTAATTCAATTTCATGCTCGTTTCTAATTTTTTTCTTCTGCCTACTGAACTAGATCAGTTCAAGTCCATAGCAGAGCAGAACTAAAGACTGATTGAATATTGTATGGATCTAGAGTAAATTATTGCGAATTTTTGGACGGAGAGGACACTCATAAAATACAAATATGCTTTACGTTTTGTTGCAATTGCAATCGTACTATCATAGTCTCGTCTAGTCAAATCAATTCTTCCTTGAGATAACCAGAGTATGGACATGGACACTAAATATGTTTGCAGTACATGCGTAGCGTGCTGAACAAAGGAAATAATGTTTACTATCAGCAAGTGGCATACCACACCTCCGCCTTTTTGATGAGGATGATGATGCAAAATATATTTACTTAACAAATTTCGACTCAGATGCTAAAACAATTTGGCAATTTAATGTACATAAATGTACATGGATGTGGTAACTTGGTACTTGTGTATTTAAATGACATGTCCAAAATATACGAAAACGTAGGTTAGCTCAGCGCAGATATTCTGCACTGATCCACTCTTAAATTTTAAAAAAGGACTGCGATTGCGACTCAAGAACTTCATATTATGTCGCCATGTACTTTCACTTTTTTCGCATTTTAATCATATTGCAAAGGGTTAGTGAGTGAGTGAGATTTGTCCTCCAAGATGAGAAAAAGACGTGGAGATTTTTTTAACGATATTAATGACGATGATGGCCGTTTAGAAAAAACGTTAAATGAATGTATACGCTGTGATGTATTTTGTTCCTGCTCCTTCCCTATAAATCGAGCAGGTTCACTTGGAATGTATAAGGTGTTGGTGTGATGGACCAAAGTCATGCACCTAAGTATTTTTTCTTTGGATTTGTCTTTTACTTTGCTCCTTTTCTATTTATGGAGTTGCTTGAGTATCCTTAGAAAAAGCATAATAATTTGATATTCATTCATTATCTTTGGTCGTTACTTACAATCCCATGTGAAGTGATGCACTGCACCAAAAACAGAAATGAAGATTCGTTTCACTCGCAGTCGATGAAATAATTTTTTCTTAGAGGGCTTCTTGTGTGGGATGGGATCTTGGAAAGGAAATTATGACTAGGAGACAACTTGACCACGAAACACCACAACACAACCACGTTGAATATGATACGATCCTATTACTGATTACGTTACGACTTGGACGCTGTTTTCGAGGACACCCTATTTAGCATAATTCCTCTGACTCCTTTAGGCTTCACCTTATACTCCATTTAGTTAGGTAGATATTTTTACGATCATTCTCATCATGATCTACCTCTAAGCCAATAAAATAGGTTGTGTTGGACTGTTTTGCAGATTAAATTACAAGAGCGCGTGTGTACACAAAAAACAGAGAGATGACCACCACCACAATCTCGAGCAATCCATTAAACTAGACAAATTTGTAGTGACAATGCCAAACAATCGTAGATACTTTGAAGAGCACAGGGTTGGACTATTATTCAAGACATCTTCTTTTAGTAGGCCCAATTAAACTAAAATAAAAGCCTTGATGGTCGTCAATAAAGATGAAATGACAAAAGAAATGCTTGCCCTCTACCACACCAGCGACATTACACCAACGCACCAGACCAAACCAACGATATTATTCCATAGAGTCGACCAACGCAATAAGCGCACACAACCTGAACGAGAACATCAGTCACTGCAGTGTTGTTAACAGACACTAAAAGGGTATCTTGATTCGAGATTAGACCCTCATGTCAAGCCAACTCAAAAGCTAGTCAACTTTAGTCACAACCACAATACAAACATCAGAAGCTGAAGCAGTTATGTATCACTTTGTATCGTGTTATCGTTTACTACCATACGTAGCTACATGGCGATAAGACAAAAAATTTAAGACGTTAAGAATTTTTAATTTGTCGTGATGTGTTCTTCAACTTGAAAACCTGAAATTATGACAAGGGACTGAAATGAAATATACCATTTGAGCAATACCCAATCAGACTGATCAGATATGACCATGAACAAATATAAATTACTCTAGAGAGGCAAAGAGGGAGGGAGGGATTCTCTATTATTCCATGGGAAATTCAGCTTAGAGCTTAGTAATTGTGAGAGAACCTTGATTTTTACCTTATTTTTTATAGCGTACAAACACCATAAATAATGCAACGTCTGTGTAAAACTCTACTATTTACAACAGCGCAAAAACTAATGGAGAACATGTAAAAAATATTTTTTATTTAAACTGAGGGCAGGGAGGCAATGTAGAGTTGTCGTGTGTCTACACGATAGTATCATTAAGGCGATAGTGATACTCTACTAACGTCTACGATATTGTGATGATGCAGTGCCTAACTGGTATGTGAATAAATCCGCAGGTTCTGACTTAGACTCTGGCTCTTCTGATTGTTTGTATTATAATTTCGCTGCCAGCAGAAATCAGCATTGTGGTAGTACCAGTCCATACCAGTACCAGTAGGGTTGGAGTTGAAGTCGAATACCTGCGACAAAAAATATATAAATATATGTGGGATGCTAAACAATCCTGTGAATCTGTTATGATTAGCATTTTTGTTCCTACTACTTCTACCTGTTTCATAAAGATTACATGAATCCTTTAAGCTGAAAGAAGGTCTCATGGTTGAGAAGGATGATGATGTAGCGCGAACCAAGCGTAAATGGTAAATACTATCCCT
Organism: Lepidocyrtinus dapeste; assembly: GCA_036850885.1. NCBI lineage: Eukaryota > Metazoa > Arthropoda > Collembola > Entomobryomorpha > Entomobryidae > Lepidocyrtinus > Lepidocyrtinus dapeste. The sequence continues at coordinate 1,422 of JAANSQ010000980.1, read as the reverse complement.
TCGTCATTCGTGAGCGAGTGATCTTATGCATGCTTGCATAGTACCGTGATGCAATCTGATGGGGTTGTATTTTTAGGACGTCATGGGGCAATATAAGACTCGGATTATCATAGATATATTAAGTCTTTTTTACTTACAATGATATTTGCACTCACAATTGGAATTCTATAGGAATTGGAGGAGTTGGAAACATGCTAAATATATGTTCCCTGATGATGTAATCATAAAAAGTCTCGTATAGCTGCGAAAAGGTATGAACATTATGTGTCCAAGCGTTGCTGTTTTAAAGATACCTGCCCGTAGACATAAAGGAATGAAAGGAAAATCTCAAAAGACTTTTTGTCTTGTCTGTGCTGTTGCCATTTAACGCTAATTTTCTTTGTCAAATATGGTTTGACTTTTTTGTATTGTCTTTCAAACCCTTTTTTTTCTCCTTGGTTGAATTTTGGATTGAGTTGGATTGGGTAATCGACAAAGCTAGAGGTAAAACAAAACGCGATGCGGATGGATCGTAGTTAACAGACAATGAGGTTTTCACTTATTTCGAATATAGATATGCGCATACATATTGTGGATTTTTTTGGCTTAAAGTGAAATTGCGTAATACCCACAAAATAATATTCGACAAGAGATAAGATGGAATGGAATGTAGAGGGTACGTAATAAATTTTTTGAAGAGTCTGTCTCATGCAGAAAATATGCAAACATTTTATGCTGTATCCTGTTCTCAGGTTTCGGCTTACCGTAAGGACGTAATTGACTGACGCCAAGACTTGAAAGTTATAACCGTTTGCAAACGCAAAAGAAATGAAAACTGATACGCAGTTTCCATAGCGAATGCAATAAACTAAGAAAATTTAACGCCCGACATCACAATTTTAATATTAAATGTCTTGGATAGTTTATTTGGATAAACCACTGCGTGTAGCATATCTAAAAATGATTTAATTTCTTTAAATACTTCCGGTCTTATGCTACGTTTAAAGTGTAAAACTTGGCCCCATGTCAGTTCACATTTTGCTTAGGACGTCCTCATCATCTTAAATTAATTTGGAAGAATGAAAGATTGAGGAAGTTGATTTACAATTATTTACCTAGTCTAAGCGACGATTCCTTCCTCCATAATACTATAACCTTCAAAAGGGTTAAAGTGGGCGATCCCGGTTTAAGATTGAGGATATACCTACACAAATAAAAATTAATGGAGCATTTCTTCCTGTTTAAAATATAAACCTATGATAAATAATACAGTTAATATGCCATTATAATAGGGAAGTTGTGAATTAAAAAACAGAAAATTGCTCAGTAAATTTAGATGAGACCAAACATCTTCCCGAAATTATGTCTGCAAAGCTGTATAAACCAGGCAGGGGAGAACCGGGAGAAAGCTTTCTCCCGGGCAGTGAGCATGGGAGAAAACTC
>JAANSQ010000979.1:0-17662 GCA_036850885.1 Lepidocyrtinus dapeste | reverse complement strand
AGCCAGAAAATTTGTACATTGTGATAAAGAATGAATTGCTGGAGCACGTGAAAAGAAATTTGATGTGGTCGTATAATACACAAGTCATGTACATTATGCATTGTATTGTATATAAAGAATCATGCAGAGTATTCCTCTGGGGGTCGTAGAAAATGCAATGTAAGGACATCCACAAAACCACTTAAGTATCCAGCAAAATTATCGTAGAGTAAAACGGAACGGGAAGCTATATCAAAGGGTTTTATTGTTAAAGTTTACTTGCAGGTCAGTGGAAATGGACATACATACTTATGGCAAATTCCTGCAACACAAGGTTCACCTTCCCGTTTTACTCGGTTCATTCCAGACTTGTTTAATGGTGACAATAATGGGTGCTCATATATTATTTCGAGATATAAGTAACCATGCCGCCGTCGCCGCTTTCAAGTCCCAATGTGAGCCTTTGCGTTTATTTGCCATTACATAGACGTTGCAACTTCCTTTATAGTTTGCTAGGAAATCCTGTGAAACACTCGTAAGAAACGTAATGCACTATAAAGTCCACGTGAAGGAAAAGTAAATCTCTTTCATTGTATCTCAAGCTTGTCATGAGAGTACAAAGTACAATTATTAGATGCACCACTTCAACTTGGCACGAAACATCATTCTTGAAAAGCAGTCAGAAAAATTCTTACAGCAATGTGGATTTTCTTCTCTGAAAAATTTAGCGTTAGTGAACCATGCATTTTGCTTAATACACATTCATATATCACGTCAATTCACTTACTATTCTTCATGTCGTGACATATTATGCATCTCAAGAAGTAATGGTGGTTTTCTAGCGAGGCGAGAAAACTCGATAGCTTCTGAGTGTTTGCGCATTTTTCATTTCGTGAAATCTTAGAAATATGAGAACTATATAGATTCGGAATGATAGAAAGTACGTCTTTTATTTCGAAGATTCGTCCAAGTTATGAAATGGATTGAATTATGCATAAAATTCAACCTGCAAAGGAAAGGACCATTGTAATCCCATTGCAATGAAATATCAGGAATGTATGAATGTTCTTTCTTCATTTTTCACTTGTTAAGCTTTTACTAGGCGTATTACAAAGGAAATAAAAATTTCCTACTGGAGATCGTAAGGTCTTGATTTTTAAAGTCTTCAGTGCAACCCTATTACTACTTGTAGTCCAGCAAATACAGTATAAATTTTGTGATGCGCTTGTTTTTCCCTATGGTCAGTGCACATGGAATAGGAGGAACGGAGATCCTTGAAACTGTCCAAGCACCCTGGATTTATGTTGCTATACGGGTAGTTTCTTATTACGCTGGGATTACTTGTTTTACGTACCGTAGGCTTCTATGCCAACGGATGAAATATTTCATTATGCCGAACCTGAGTTTAGAATGGTAATAAAAAAGTTTAGTCTACTTTCTTTTTTACTTTTCCTTAAGGAATGCACTACAAGAAAGATTTTTTCATGGATTTTATTTTGAGCGAAACCTTTTACATCATTATAAAATTTAAAATAAAGCTTTGGGTCCAACACAAATAAAGCGTAATGCAGAAGTGATTATTGTTGTTGCATAATATAAATTGTGCTATGATGTTGGACTAATTTGGCTGGGTGGGGACTTAATCCGTATTATCCATGTATACCTTTGAAGGTATGGCTTTTCACCTGACCAGATTAAAAATAGTGGTAATAAAAATAATGGCTTCTTCTTTCGCTTATGCTTCCTTCCTTAAATGGAAAACACTCTTGGCAATATTTGATAATTGGATAAAAGTCTTAAACTGAAGTTTAAATGACTCATGCAGATGACGCTTAGAACGTCAACAAGGATTGCTCACATACTTCAATGGAAAAGAAATTGTTTGAAATCCTCGCTTAACGAATGATTCATTTCATCACTTTTTTGTAACTTTCTTAGAATTTCCATTCATTTCAATTTGTAAAAGTAGCTTTAATTGCTATTGAATGGAATCTTTTAGCTAGCGTCATTCAATGCTTTATAAACACGCGGATTGGGCACATGTCCGGCTAATCTCAAAAATTAACGGTGTATTTTTAGCCTTCATGATCTACTTACTTTTTTTCAGCGCATTAGTAATGTTTTATCTCGAATGTTCTTTAAACTGGCATTAGTCATGTCATCCATTCGTCAAAACCCATGCGCATTAACAGTGCTCTTCAAAGATTGCAAACAAATTGTATTAGTCATAAAAAGCGGCAGATGCTTTTATATTACAGACATGATGATTTACGAGCGGGTTTGACGCATCTTCGTTAGCGAAAATGTATGATATGATTAATTAAATAGTCAAACGCACTTGTCAATTTATAATGCTGTATGTCACAGAAATAGTCGGTTAGTATACTATAAAAAATTTGTTACAAAATGTCTTGAAGGTCACTTTGTGTTTAATTTGAATAACTGGGAGTGTTTTATTATTAATGTTCATTTGCATGGTATATGACAGCAACCTTTGTCGTTACATTAATCTCATCGTAGTCATTTTACATAAATTCATTTGAACTTTAGCCAGTGAATATGAATATGTTAAAGTAAGAAGCTAGAAATAAACATAATGAATTTACAAATGCGTTGACGTTAAGTAATTTTAAGACAGAGTTGTTACTGACTCATTTCTCTGATTAAATTAAACAAACGCATACCACAGTTAAGTGCGCAAAATCCCATAAATCAAATCTAATGATACAGGGGAACTGCGCAGTAGTTTCTTAAAAGAAGGTCAGATTGTATTATGAACCATTTAGCAGGCTAGTTAAAGATATGAATGTCAAAAGAGCCGAAGAATGCGGATGATCACCAACACATTCTTTTAGCTGGAATTCAAATTCGTAGTAATAAAGCTGGTTATATGCGTTTAAAGGTGAGCTATTACACTAGGTTATTAGTGTTCATTACATGTATAAAGTATATTTTCTTTCAATCCTTCATCTCAGCTAGACTCCATTCATGTGTAATTCAAATTAAATATATTAGTACTACAAGAAAAAATGTGAAAACCAGGAGTTGTTTGAATTATAGTATTGAAATCCATATTTTCTAGAGAGTCAATTTGAATTATGGGCTATGTCTGTTAGCTGTTGCAAGAAATTGTTAGTCACGACAAAGCGCTGAAGCGGTAGCTACTGCTGACAAACTCATTATTAGGCGATAATAAAGCATGTTTTTTAAAGGATGAAGTATGTCTGTGTATGGCTGTGCTTGGAATGTGCTCTCTGCTCTCTGAAGCTGATTAGACTAATGGAACGGAATGGTCAAAGTTTAAAGATAAAAGTAGCAGAAATAGGTTTTATTTCAATGCTTTTAGAAGACTTTAGACGAGGTGATACATTTTTAAGTTGGACATTGGAATTTGAAGTATAATGTCACGGATAAAGATGCTCTTGGGGATGATATAGGAAGTAGGCATACTTATTTACAAAGTCTTGGCATTCTGCTTCAGCGTGCTCAAACACTATTGGACTCATGATTTATCTCGTACGCGGGTTTCGAATGTTATTGCTGTCGTTGGAAAGATCTCGGTCACCAGTACTCGTATAAGAGTAGTAAATAAAGTTAGAATAGTTTTGTAAATATTCATGGCCCAATGTAATGAGATTATATGTTAGAATTGAAATATCGTTCTCACGGCATGACTAACACTAGCATTAAATCGGGAAACTTTTCTTGTTTTCTTCATTTAGGTCAAAATAGACTTTATGCTTATTTTTGTGAAATATGGTAGTGCAAAGGCAAAAGCTCGTGCGTGATTATACTTGAATGTATGGTTTGTAAAACAGGTTACGTCATTATGGGTCGAGGTAACTTTTAGCAAATTTTCTGTTTTCATGAGAGCGAGTTGTCCATAGTGGAAAATTCGTGAAGATGAGTTCGTGACATTCGGCATTGCAAAGGCATTGGAAATTTTGATTTTTTAGAAGCTAAATGACGTCCGACAGAATGGCATTCCATTTTTTTCATATTTTTTTTTACGTGGGTTGAACCGAAAAGATTTTACGATGAGCTCCGACTAAGGCGATTTCTTATTTTGGTTTAAGTTTCGTAATTGAGGATATAATTTAATTATTTCATAAATAGGGCTAAACAAATTTGACTTGAGATATTTTCAGTATTTTTTTACTGTCTAAATTTTGTAAAGCTTTAGAACAAATTTAATAGTATTTGAATCAACCGGATTAAAGCAAAAAACTGCGACGATGTAAGAACCTACATTTTCGTGGGTGATAAACAAAAAATAAGTCTTTTTTATTGAAACCCACTTTAGATAATCTTTGGAAGTTTTGAAATTGACATAGAAGTTTTTTTAAAATTCAGATGTAGCTATGGAAATAGATTATGATGAGGTTCTGTATATATGCTATTCGTAGATTATGGTACCTATACAACTAAAATCTAATTTAGATATTATGTTCTATTTTGTGGAAGCTAGAATTCATTCATGCGAAGTTCTTTTCGCTAGACGCATTCATACTATGCTTGATCGGAATTTGGCTTGCAATCAGCGGATATGAAATTTGAGTACCTCAATTCCCCTACACTTCTTCATACTGCAGATAAATGAATCGAAATGAAAGTTTATCCTAAATGTATAATTGTACAGACTTAAGAATACAAAAACTGCTAAAAACTGAAGTACTCCCTTTCTTGTCGGTGGTTCTGTATTTCTTTGTGTACACAGGATGTTATGTGTTTGAGTTTGTGGAAAAAATGTGAATGATATCATACTAAGTTTGGTTTCGCCTTAGCGTCATGATTAGAGCTTAACTTGAAAATACAGAAAAAAATGTATATCATATTTGGACTGATTGTACCCATTACATTTTTACCATTCGTAGTCATCTTTTACGATGCACTTTTTGGCCGCAATGGTAAAAATTTGTGTGTGCCTATATTAGCAAAGTATTTAAATCTATATACTTTTTGGATCAGTGTGTGGTCACGTTTTCCTTTTTCTATTTCTACTATAACAACTACTGCCACCACCAACGTTTTAAAAGTTGGATGCATTTTTATATGTAGTACAAGCTTGAAGGTGTAACGTAATGTACGTGGGATGAATGAATTGCAAGTAGAAAAGAAAAAAATATACTCAATCTTTCCGTATTTGTCTATAGCGTTTTGGATTTTGATTGGTTTAATTTTCTGGCCGACTGGATTAGATTGTAGAGTGTAGAAAAAGTCTGCAGAAGTGGAAGGAAGACTATGTCTCGCAGATTCTGAAAGTGGAAAAGAACCAAATGAGTGAACTGTAGTTGCCACATTCTCTTCTCTTTTGAGAAGTTGTCTTGTAATGTACAGAAAAAAGTTTTAGACAAGCTAGATATATTTCAAGATATATATTGCTAATATTTATATTAGTCACTTTGCTTTAAATATAGAAAGTGTTGGTAGATTCCATCCAACTTGTTATTCTACTGTTGAGTTGTCTGCGTGAGTTTGGCAAGAGAATATTTCCAGAAGAGAAAATTTTTAAAACCGGTGAATTTACAAAAAAATTGTAGTGTTGTAGCATATTATTTGTTAGTTTGTAGATATATTTTAGTGAATTTGGTTGGGAGAAATAAACCAAGAACGGAATCATGGAACGCTTGAGGAATGTATTCTCGTCCATTTTCGGTGGAAAGGTAGGAACTCGAAACTTTGATGAAATTAAATTTTAAAAGCTGTAAGAAGGAAATCTTTGAAAAGCTAATTGGTAATTAGTCTTGATTTCCTCTTAGATTCTAGTTTGTTGATAATTATGATTTGTGCGTGACGCTTAAAGAGATTGCTAATTATGAAAGTGTGCTCGATGAAAGAATCTTGGAGAGGCTAGTATTCTGTAAAAGTAAAATTGAGTTTGGGATCGCTCGTGAAAACAAAGTTGTCGTTTAATAAAGATATTTATCTTTGGGGGAATCAGTAGTTTATGTGAACAGAAGCACTCGGGTTAATAAGCTTGTTTGTTACTTCCTGGTCATGAGAAGAAAAGATGCAGAAGAGTCAGGGGAAATACACTTAACTGGATGGTGATAGTATAGATGAACCCTTTACACTTTTCTGGCCATGGCATTGGAAAACCTGAACTAGAAAAAGAGATAAAATCAAGGTCTTCTCCTGACTTGCTTAAGGTCATGCAGAAGAATGTAGTTACTAATTCTGTCTCAGACACCATGATAAGTTTTTTTTTCTTTCCATCCCTTTTCTGACAAAGTTCTGTAGGAAATGAGAAATTAATGGAATGTCCTATGGAGTTTCCTGGCAAGAGTTATGGAAAGATTATATTGATAATCATTTTCTTATACTACTTTATACAATTTAGATATTTAATATTTTGCGCTGAACCAGAAAGAAACCGCTGCGATCTTTATCAGTTTTGTGTGATGAGCTCCATGACTTTGAACTTGTGTCGAACATTATTTAAAACTCTCGTAATAGATTTTGACAAAGTGGTCATTAGTACACGCACGAATCTACCTAAATACGCTATTTTACAAGAATCTTGTTGGAATCCTCTGCCAGAATAAGGTATCATATTTTAAGTTCACACTATTAGCGCTCTAAGCATGAGTAGATTGTTTTTTGTTGTGCTGTCACGTATTTCAAAAGTCACGTGTGGGGTATTTCTACGCAAATGATTTTCAGTGATCTCGCTAGATTCTCTTATGAATAGTTGCTAGGTGCATGTGCTGTATTGTTATGTTGTCTTAAAATCTCATGTTCAAATTATATAATCATAAAATCATACCTGTTGGATTTCCTCTTGGTATTATTGTATTGGCATTTGCTTCAGCGATATCGTGTTGGATATTTGGATGTTATTTCCGTTGTTTTGTGTAGGCCCAAGGAGTAAAATATATGCAATGTTGGATTGTAATAATAAATGCAACCTTTCAGTCAGTTTTGGTAAGAGTAAGATTTTTCAAGACAAACAATTCTCTGAACGATTTACGCTATGTAATTTTATTTACGTGCTTTCATTCTGGAGTGATGATGATAAGATGGGAGTAAAAAGATTCTAAGCATATTCCGGAATCCAGTTTTTATATCCTCATTGTTACTTTTCCTGTTACTTTACACACATCATCCGAGAGATTTTAACAAAAAAAGTTATTATTGGATCTATAAGATGGGAGTAAACAGATTCTAAGCATATTCCGGAATCCAGTTTTTATATCCTCATTGTTACTTTTCCTTTTACTTTACACACATCATCAGAGAGATCTGAACAAAAAAAGTTATTATTGGATCTCCAGAGGGTGCTGCTTGAATGGTTTGAAATTCCTTATTTTTTACGTAAGCATCAGCATAAAAGCATAAGCTCAAAGAGCATTTTATGGTTATGAAATAAAATAAAAAAATTTTGTGGAGGAAAGGAACAGGAGATATGAGTACCATAACAATGAGAGAAAAAATACATTTTTTTATTGTATGGTGGAATTGTGGAAAAATTGGGATTCTTTGCAGTTCAAATAGGAAAGAATTGTATTTTTAAAGCGAGCTTCTATGGTTAGACAGCAGATGCATATGTGACATGACATGAAATTTGACAAGTTAACCCTAAAGCTGCCAGCTAAACTTACGGTCTTTCACGGAATATCTGAGTTTGAATGTTGCCTCTGTTCTGTTTGACTTGGAAAAAGTTATTCTTCCCTTCACCTTTTTATCTGTGACTTCTGGATTTTCCCTATATTCGTGCTCGTAATTCCTATAAAAAGTTTGAAAATGGCTATGGCAATGGCACTGCAGTGATAACATTTTTGCCCAGTTAGCTAAAAGAGAAACTGATGGTTTGATGCTGTCTATCCCCATTTCTATTCCGTTTGTGGATTTTGATAAAATTAGCCACTGACATGTATACTGTTTGGAGAGTAGAGTAGGAGAAAAGGATTTAGAATTAGATTGTCAACTTTTGCAGTGAGTAAGGCAATATAACTTGTAGATAGGCTAAAGCTGTCCGAGTTGTAATCATATTTGAGTGACATACAGTCATCATCTGCGTCATCATAATAATCATGCGAATTATTCCTCTGAGCTTTTTAGGATTATTTATTATGTAGGAATTTATTTTGCACTGCTTTCTTTACGAATGCTAGAAATTAGCTACAAACAACGAAGATTTAGAGAATTAGGAGCACAGCACAGTCTGCACATATGGTTCAGTTTTTTGCCTCTGGCAGCTTAAATCTGCAAGAAGAAAAAAATGTCATCATCTGCGTCATCATAATAATCATGCGAATTATTCCTTTTTAGCTTTTTAGGATTATTTATTATGTAGAAATTTATTTTGCACTGCTTTCTATACGAATGCTAGAAATTAGCTTACAACAACGAAGATTTAAAGAATTAGGAGCACAGCCTGCACATATGGTTCAGTTTTTTTGCCTCTGGCAGCTTAAATCTGCAAGAAGAAAAAAATGTAATTTATTTTGGAATTTGTTCAACTCAAGTATGGCTTGCAGACGCATATGGTAAAAATAATATTACGGATGGATAGTTTAGTTTAGCTTGCGGAATTCCAAGAGGGAAGAATAATGGAGCCAAAATATCCGGTATGAGTAGATAATGCAATCGGTATGTGACACTTTTTGCTATGTACAATGTAGAAAATTGCGATGAAGATAATTGCAATGTTTATTTTTGTTTTTTTTCTCTCTCGCATATTTTCCTTCTGATTCATGATGACATGTAATACAATGTGGTCATCGTTCTAGTATCGTTGAAAAGAGCAGCAGTCGTAAACAAACAAATAGAGAAAGGAATGAAGGATGAGCATTTGCATTATACTCAATTGATTTTTTTTCTCATGTTGGTTCTGCATTACATTGTAATAATTTGCTTAGGTAATTTAAAAGCTGACTCAACTATGATCTATTGTGTTATTGTAGGAATTGAATGGGTGTAACAGTCAGCAGCGTTTCATTAAATAAATACAACCACACAATTAGAAACATGATTAGAGCCTATTGTAAACTTATAGTGGTATCATGTACTCACTGACTTACAAGAAGACTTGTTTTGTTTGAAGAGTTCATCGAGGAGAGCGCCGAGTGAAAATGAGTTAGATGATGATAAATGTGTTGCCTGAACTTGACTTGGCAGCAGGCAGGAGAAAAATGCTAACATGTGTAAATTACTATTGTAATGTACTTTTTCCAAAGGCAATTTCCGAGCGGTAATCATTTCTAATGGGTAGTGAACAAATGTCCCAAGCAATTCAAAAAAGTTTGAATGTTTTTTTGTGCTGAGGCAAAATGCTAGAAATGACATGCAGATATTTAGATGGTGGTAATATAATGTTGTTCTTGTTTGTCATATTTTGTAAAAATCTTTTCGTAAGTTGGACTCATTCATGCAGTCACATCATTCAGAAACCAAAATGGACAATCTTTTTTCTCCTGACATTTATTTTGTAATAATGGGCAATAATGGTATTAACAATGGAATTATGAATAGAAACTTGCCAAGCGTTTCATTCGAGTACAATGATAGTGACCATAATGATGGCTCTTGACGATGGGGATTCGGTTTGGTCATTTATGAGGAAATATTTCGGGTACTGTTTACAGGATGCACACGCCCAAAAGGAAAACTTGAAGATATAATTTAGTATTAGTAGAGCTCGTCTTACCAGATGCAGCCATGTAGCTGGCAGCCAGCATTCAGAACGGAGCTCTCGTAAATGAATTTGTCAGAAAGATGATCAATGGCTGCAAATCAAATATCCGAAAAATAGTATCGGTTCCTGAAGGGAGACCTAAGATACGTTATCCTGTACGAACGGAACTTTTGCCTTAAGCAGCGTAAGAAGCCATGGATACGTGTACGTGAGGGTTTTTCACCCACGACAAAACGACCTTTTCTACTGTTGCACTGTTGCATTGCATTATTAGTAGAGATTCGAGATGGATGTGATGTAGATAAGAGATACAAGTCGCATTTTTCCTGAGTGAGTTGTTGTTTGACAATGTCATTTTAGGTAAAGTAACATTTGTTAGGAGAAGAAAGACTTTCCGGCTGTAACGTTACTTACTCAAGTAAGAAATATGGGAAATGTGTGGAGTGTTATGATAGAATGGAGGATTTCTCCTAATTTTTTTTTTAACATTTTGTAAGAAAAAACGTGAGTTCTTGTGAACACAGCCATTGAGAATAATAACTAGTTCAATTCACATGGTTGCAATATGATATCAGTATTGTGCACTAAACGATAGGGTCGAATACGTATTTTACTTGTTTTCTACGCTCAAGATTGTTTGTTGGTGCTTGCATTTATGTCTAGCTCATTCGGCATGCATTCAAGCAATCCCGATCCGGTACTAATGCACCATGTAACAGCTTGTTTTCACAGTCATTTTTGCTTCCACCGGTCTTAGTGGCGATGATGATGATTGCTTGTCGACTTTTTCAGTATTTTTAGGAGGGTAACAGAAACAATAGGAGATTGAGGTAAAGGACAGGGCTGTGTGGTGTGTTGCATGCAATATTATTTACCCGGTATTGTATGCTATCGGAATGACGGATGGAATAGATAAGTGGTTCTGGCGCGTTTTCTGTCAAATATGGTTTTGTTAGTTGGGTGGGTGGTGCTTGAATGAAAAAAAATTCAGGGATGAGATAGAATCAGTTAAAAGCAGAAAATTGATTTTTGAAAAATACAGGTAAATTGGTGTAGGGTTTGATAAATGAAATGAAGGACAATGTGGAGCCAGAGAGCTTTTGTTGGAGAGTGCGTCTAATGGATTTTAATTATCCTCATGAATACTTTATTTTGACGAACTGCACTTTTCCAAACAATATAAAGTGACAAGTTTGGTGCTGGAAATTAGCCTGGTATCAGTTTCCTTGGGAATTTCAAAGGCTTGAGTAATTTGGAATCGGAGTCTAATATTTATGAAATTGATGGTACTTGTTTTTAGTTTTGTCATGTTTATTGCTCTAAAAAAAATTAAAACTACTATGTAATCATTTGTAAAATTGAGGCTCGTGCGGTTTTCATTACCATCGTCTTGTGTAATTGCATACGAGTTTCCTACTCATATCACTTTTTCCAAAACATTTGCATTCGTCTTTATATTTACGACGTATATAATTTAACTTTGATCTTGAGATGTAATGAGCCATCTAGTACATGACATGCATTCGTTTTTACAATGTGGTATTAGTTCCGTACGGCAAAAAGTAGCAGCATCAACGCATGCTATAACAATAATAATAATATTTCCTTAACTACTTTTTACAAGCCAGTATTATCATGATAGGATCGTGGGGGAAATGAAATAACTGATATAGAAAAAGTGCTGGAAAATTATACAAGCTTACATAGACGGAATCATCGGAAGAAGCTATATAGCTCCGCTTGTTGCATATTAGTTTGTCCATCATCATTATTATCCTCGTGATCACAACATCATCATAACGCCTGAAAAAAAGTAGAGAATTTAGAATGTTATGCAATGCAACAATCATATCAAAGGAAACATTTTTCTTTCCTTTTTGGTTAAATGCATCATGATGAAGTCCATTTAACAGTTGTTTTACGGCTAATGAGCAGTCACGAGATGAATACTAAAAATGTGTTTAAAAAATTATATAAGCTAAAAAGTTGACTAAACTTCGTAGAAAAAGTCGGAAGCAAAAAAACAAAAAAAAACTTTCCAAATGTGTTTTTGAATTTGTGTTTTTATGTGACTGGAAATGACTGAAAGGGAACAAGATCCTGGTTAATACTTGGATGACGATTCCCTATTTAAGTTTAACCTTTGCTGATGAAGCGTGTTTGATGTTTTCACGAGAACTTGTTTACTTGAGGTAGCTTTATTAGTAGTTTCTTCTGTTCGCATTTTGTTCGATTCTTGAATGATTATTATTTGCTTTCCCGGTTTTTAGCAAAAAAGAACATTTCTACTTAAAAAAAATAATGACATATTTTCTCTGAAAAAATGTTAGCTTAAAACTTCTTAGAATCAATAGCGGCTAAAATATCCTTTCACTAAAAAGACATAAGCAGATACAAACATAAACAGTAGCTGAAAGTACCTGAATAATTTGCCACGATTCGTGAAATATTCGAGAAATGTTTTTTTTTTTTAGCTCAAGATGTTCTATAAAGATTTGTATAGCCTCGATTCATATTCTTCTTCTCCGTCACCATATCGAAAGAAATATACAGAGTGGGTGTTAGTGTCAAATCGTGTAGATTTTCAGGCTATGACTCTTTAGAATCATCCCACAGCGATTGCAATTACCATTTTATATCTACGAAAAAAAATGAATAGGCAGTAAAAAGAAAGAAAAATGCAGTGTGTAATAATGATAATGATGAGAGAGGGCATAACAGGGTCATTCTTTCGATCTAGAGGTCATGGACAAAGCTTAGTGAAATTATGAATGCAGTAGCAGTAGAAAGGAGGATACCTACTTGAAAAAATTATTTTGTTTTGCCTTGATGATAAGTGCTAGATAGTTTAAAAGACTGGGTGGATGCAGCATAACATGGTTTAAGAGCAACTTCTACTCTCACGCTATTTTCTATGGAGTAAATGCGCAGAAACTCTTGATTTTTCATTCTGTTGTTTGCAAGTCCGAATAGTAAGAGTTGAGGTGGAAGCGTGCAAAAGCACAGTCACAGAAGTTTCCACCCCTTCAGAAAAAAGGGAAAACTGTGAGTAGAGTATTATGTCCGTGTTCCATACACTCCTCACGAACGAGGGAATCCTCATGGTGTGATCATGATTTTGGTGCGGTGACGGTGGTGGAGCTGCTGCTGCTTGCGTGAATTCATGCTTCTTCGTTGTCGAAGTCGTGGTAGGGAAACTACCCCACGCATTTTTTCATCTCATGATTTTGACTTGCTCGCCACTACCTCCGTTCTTACACTTTGATCCTGAGTTCCTGTTTAAGTTCATGTGTATTGACAGAACTACACTATAAAAGTAAGCAGTATAGTAGTTTCACGTGCAGCTTAAAATTTTTGGGCTTGGCTATATCATTCTCTCGTATCTTTCTCCCGGACGCGAAAACCTCGTTTGGGGAAGGAGGGGTGACATGTAAAGCTCTCGTATTAAAGTGCCGGTTCATACCCGGCATTTTTGGTGCGTTGGCTCCATGTGTTGATTTTGTAAAATATCTGTGCGTTTGCCAGAAGCTAACTGTATATTCTTTGGTAATCCATGCTTCCGAGAAATTCTCTTTATCAAACCTTTTAACGCATTACGTGTCCGTGTAGTCTAGAAGGATAGGTTGATCAGCAGAATTTATCATGAGTTTTCTGTATCACCATAGCAAAATGCTTTGCCTTTAGAGTATGGTGCATCTTTGTTAGGTTGGTATTCCGGGTAGTCTGGCTCTCCTATGAGTCATCATCACTTCTTTGTTCTCTGTACTCTTATGACCAACTCTTTCCTTCTAGTCATGGTTTCAGTACGTTTTTACCCTATTGTATTGATACTTTGCATGTTCGTGTTTGAATCACTCTTCTCTTAATAAAAATTTGCTTTCTTTCCATTTCCAATCCGATAAAGAGGTTTGGAACTTGATACAGTTATTGAAGCTGGCAATATGCCCTAGACAATTTTTCCTATTATTAGATTCAATATTAGAATCCTCAATGGTTATTACATGATTGAGCAACAATGTCAATAAAATTCTATTCGAATTGTTGAACATTTATTTTTAAGACTCTTGAAAAGGCCTTCCTTTCTTCTTATTGAATTGTAAGGCTGGCCATTTTGTACTTTTATTTTTTGATATTAAATTTCTGAAGAAGAGTTTTCATTCGAATGTTTTATTTGCCTTCAAACTGTTTCACTAGTTCTGGCTTAGAATTAAAATTGAATTGAGAAGTGGACTGGTCTCTGCTACGAGACAGACTCTTGTGGCTTTTTATTATGATTATTTTATGATGATCATGATGAAGGTATTCAAGCTGCGAATGTTTCCATTTTTGTTGTGTATTATTTATTTCCTTAGAAGTGAATCCTTCTCGTTATTGTGAATGAGCAAGGTTATAAATTTTGGGAATTAGAGAAAATGAGATTTTGTGGACATACGAAGCTCGGTCTTAGGCTCCATTACTATCTTTAGCTTTTTCTTTATTCTGTCCTTTGTACAATGCGAGATAATAAATCTTTCTGTTTTGATTTTGATTAAGGCATATTTTTATACGTACACGTTATTTCTATTCTTTCTCTTGAGTTTTTTTCGAAAGAGATGAAATTCTGGGATGTAATGCAATAAAAATATCAAATCTCGACGTGTGTGTGGGAAGCAAATGAACTTGACCGTGTGCATGCAATACACACTATAGCAACTTCATGTCAAGTTCAGTTTTCTTTTTTAGATAAAATAATCTACTATTGCTTGTGCCAACTCGCGCTGAATGATAATCTCAGAGTCGCCAGGAATTAAAAGTGGCCTTATAGCGTCTGGCGGTCAAAGAATTTCAATGGAAATGGTGTGAATAGGTCGATTTAACTTTTTGGTTTTGCAAGAAAGTAATCATGAAAGCGAAAGTGCAATTAGTCTCCACTTTAAACTCAAATGTTCTTCGCTACTTTTTATATGGAAAAGCTGTGCAATTGACGAAGAAAGGCTCTTTTTTAATGACTACGTCCTCTGTTAATAAGTCCTTTTATCAGATGAAGTATGGATTGTATCTAATTTCCAGTCATAAACTTGGACTGATATGAGTGAATGAATGAATACAAATGAGCTGTTAATGCTAGCCAATTGGCTCCACTTGATTTGATCAGATTAAATGTTCAGTGACTGGAGCTTAACAAGTTATGCAATATGCAAGCATGCATGGAGCCAATTCATTTTGAATGTCGAATGCAGAACGGAATGGTCTGAACTACCGTAGAGTTTACAATTCCCTCTTGCTGTCATGTTGCATTAGTGCATTTTGCTTGCATTCAACAGAGTATAATTGTATAATAATAATATTACATCGCCGATGATTCTAATACTTTTATTTATTATAAACGCTCGTGCAAACAAACGCTCTTGGAGTATCTTCATTCATTGATCTCCAGCAGTTCAAAACTAGTTTTCATACTATTATTCCTACTGGAGGCGAGAGATGCAATCGATGATGCAGTGCCCTCCATGAAATGAAAATGATAGAGGGTAGGAAAGAAGGGAAACTGATGGAGTTTTTTTTGCCTTTCTCTTGCTGCGGTTTTCTTGGTTAAGAAAGGGGAAGGGAAAGTATGCGTTTATATATGAAAATTTAGTAAGGGAAAATACGATATATAGTAAGTTGTACACTTGTCTTCCCGACTAGCCGGCAACTTGCACACATGCAGGGGCAACCAGGGATCAATTTCGTTTTGTATCAGTGCAGCCTTGCAGTGTAAAATATTAGCATTAAGCCTCGTGTTTGCGAGTACTGTTGCGTGTATTTTTATTTAGTTGGTTTCTTCCAAAATGAATTGAGTAGAGCTACATGAATAGATGATGGTTGTAGATGTTTATCGCATAAAAAATTGGTAGGCTTGAATGAAGGCATCATTTTGGCTTTGCTTCATTTTCGGATTTTTGATGCCCATCATGTCATATAAAAACGATAAAATGGACTTACGAGATAATTTTTCGTTGGCTTCTTTGGTATTACTCGAAGGGAATGAAAAGTTTATGGTTTTAATAGGCCTTCACTGATGCTCTTACTGTAAACAGGATATTACTGGAGATTATGCAAGGGACTTATGTATTTTTATTTTTAATTTTTGTAGAAGAAGGAGGATGGTGCCGCAGCTGCTGCTGAGCCAGCCGCCGAAGTGAAAGCGGAGGAAGGTCAAGGGGATGCCGCGAAGACCGTAGAGGAAGCTGTTGCTGTGAAGACCGAAGAGGCTCAAAAGACCGAGGAGACCAAGGAAGAGAAGAAAGTAGAGGAAGAAAAGCCCGTTGAGAAAGTGGAAGAGACGAGCGCACCAGCAGCACCAGAAGCAGCCCCCGAAAAGCCTGAAGAACCTGTAAGTGTCTAGGATAATATGATTATGTAATTAATATTATTGGTATAGTCCGTCATAAAAAAGGGTGGAGTGGATAGGTAGATAGGAAAAGTCTAGGAGATAAAATTTTTAGTGCGTGTATTTAAAGATCCATTTTGAAAATGATTTTGTGCTCGCTCCACCGACCAATTTTAAATACTCTCTGTATGATCACTCGGGCTGGGAAAGGAATGTAAATGTGTACGTGCAGCTATGCGAAATGCTTACTACCGAAATTGAAACTGGTGCTAAGCATACAAATGAGCGTTACGCTTTCGTTCTCAGTTAGAGTTGGAGGAAAACCTCAGAGGAGCTAAAAGCTCTATTCATGTCTTGCATTCCGCCTCACGGAAAGAATAACGATTCTTTTGTTGCTTCATCTCTTAAGTTAATGAAGAGAAAGGGAAGGAAGACCGATTTGATTGATGTTATACGAAGCTAAAGGATCTTAAGAAGTTAAGAAAGTCGCTTGGGTACACAAAGAAAGTTTATGACTCGTTTTCTATAGCTTTTGACTGACAGAGAATACAGAAACTTGTATTGCTTTAGATTTGTGGAACGTAAGTTGGCTCAGGAACTCAGAGAGTAGTTACTTTTCCCGTTGGGTGTTTTGCTCAAGATTTGATGCTTTGAATGTTTCCCTGTGGTACAATAGCGTACACTTCATTTCAAAGATCAAAGCATAGCTTCTTGATTAATGACAAGATGCAAAAGTACATTACAATAAACCGATGAAAAGGATTAAATCTGACGTTGAGTTTTTTTCTTGTTCTTTATGAAAATAGCTGGAAACGAAGACCGAAGAGACGCAGATCGAGAAAGTCGTGGAAAGTGTAACTGAGACTTTGAGCAAGATGGAGGTGCAGGTAATGTGTGCACAATATTGTACATTATGTTTAATAATAATTTGTTAGTTTGATATTCAGTCGTATAGGCATGTTATTAATGTTATGCCATGGGTTTGTTATGAATCTCTCTTAAAGAATTAAGTTATGTATCATGTTTCCCTGTTGCCTTATCTTTCGTGCAAAATCAAGACTTTTTGAAGTTGATTGGCTTTTCCACTTAAACTTGGCACGTTTCGAAACATTTTTTGGGCAATAAAAGTAAAACATGTTTAGTAACAATGCTTGCATGATCTCACCATCAAATGTGACTATGGTGGAGGTATAGACTGTGTTACATGAGTACCCAAATCAACAGGCGCGTATAAGATCAGATACTTTTGATATGATGGTGATAGTGCGCTTTTCTAGTTTGATATTTCATGCCGTCTGTAATTTTTAAATTTTTGCTCTGAAAACTTTTGCTTTGTATCTCATTTGATGGAATCAGCATTCCTATTAAAACTTAAAACTGAATGGCGAAATGATTGACTGCTAAAAGAAATGGCGAGATGGAGAAGAGAATAAAAGATTTTTCTTGGGGATTTTTTATTGTTATTGTTATTTATGTTGTTGATTTAATTTTTCATGAATAGGTGAATGAAGTCGTCGAACAAGTTTCTGAGACGAAGACGGTAAAGAAGGAGACCATCGAGGTGATTTCTGAAGCTCTTACAAACGGAGTAAGTTGAAGAGAACAGGAGAAGTTGGAGCGATGTTATGATATTTTTGGAGGTGATATACCTACGAATTAATTAACATGCTCACTGGATGTATTTTTTGTTATTC
>JAANSQ010000978.1:0-17676 GCA_036850885.1 Lepidocyrtinus dapeste | reverse complement strand
TTGATTTATCCCCAAAAGTTCGTTTCAGTAAAGCTAATAATTGGTTCTTGTTGAATCCAGGTGCGAGCATACTAATCTGGTTGGTCATTAACTGTACTTGTACTTTGAAATTGGGGTCATGGTCATAGTCCACCAAGTCAAATGTGTCTGCAAGGCTCATATTAATTCGTTTTTGCTTCAAAATCATACCGTAGTAAGCATCTTCTACGGAGAATCCTTTCATAGCAAAAATAGCTACTCTATATCCGCCTTGGAACATCTCATTAAGTGTTTCATAGCCTTTCTCATGAGTTTTCACTGTGATTAGACTGGTGATGGAGTTTCCGTATAAATTGGACACCATCATAGCTGAGAATCCAAGCCCGATGTAAAAGATCCTGAAACTTCCGTCAATGTGTAACCCCTGGTCTGCAAACACATTCAAGAGATTTAAAATCTCTCTAAATACTCTAGCCATGGTAATCGAGGGAGATTTTAAGTGGACTAGTATAGCTGCGAATAACGCTACATAGACCAACAGAAATATCCAAAACTCTGGAGTGAAAGCACTAGTCCAGAGGGCAACGTTTATGGTTTGATTGTACGAACGATCGCGTTCACAATATGCAGCCCATTCTTCGGTTGACTCTGATGGAATGAAACCTGGTTTGCGGTACCCTGGGTACTTTTCAGAAGTAACTGTTTCCCCGCCCACAAGATGCTGGCTGTTTGTGTGAAAGTTAGCAAACTGTCTTTCATTTTTGTCCCGATAGTCATATATTGAAATGGATAAGTTGTGAATTTCAGCGATATAAATGTTGCCCATGAGGTATACCTCACAAAAACGCATTTCAATGGATTTGAGTAGTAAGTGGGAGCAAGCGTACCTCTCAGCGTGAGTTGGATAGCGCACGTAATATTCTCTGCTTTTTGTGCTAGACCAGGTATCCACCGGTCGTTTATTACCGTTTTTGAAAAGTTGTCTATGATATCTTACGGGATCTCTGAAGATTACAGAAACTGCTTCATTATTCCAAGGTATGTTCTCGTTTAACGAACGTACACAATATTGGGCACAAATCACAGTGAAAGTAAGGTCAGTTTGATAGGCAGTGTCAATCGCCTTGATAGAGTTGGAGGCTTGAGCAGAGGACGGCTTACTAATTAATATCTTCAGAGCAGGCAAATGCTCCTGAATGTAAGTGAACCTAAAGAACTTATCAGTTAATCCGGATGCGTCATACGGAAGTAATAGGAAAACAGATCGTATGCGGAGAAAGTATTCAATCAAATTGACAAACAGAGGATGGTAGTCGTCGAAAACGTGAAATGATGCAAGGAATACGTTGAATGGTTGGTGGTGTCTGTTATCCCTTGCTCGTGGCAACTCTACACTTCCGTTATATGAAAAATACATCAAGATCCTAACATTTCCGAATGGAATGTCATCCTCCAGTTCCTTTTTGAGGATGGAATTCATGGAATGCATACAGAGAACGTATTGCTCCGACCTAGAATTCAAAACTGGAAGAATAGTTTTTAGCAAGTGGTTTGTAACGGCATTGGGGTTTCTATTGAAACTACTGACTTGAGGCAAAACCTGAGTCGTTGCTAATACAATGAAAATAACTAAACTAAAAGCATTTGAATCACTAGAAACTTTCATTTTTGTTTGAAAAAAGTAGAACTTCTTGGTTAGTGCTATAACTGAGCGATGTAGTCTGGACTTGTCTCATTTACTTCGCAGTTGGGTAATCAATGACCTGAAATCTTTTTTTTGTAGGAAATATTTGTATTTAGTAAAAAAATATCTTCTTAGGTAACATCTTCATTTAGCCATGTAATAATTAAAAGGCTTTTTAGTAGTATGTTTTGGACTTGGCGAGGTATCGTCTAAAAATATTAACTGTCTCATTTTCAAATGGAATGTACCTTAAACTGTTTAGCCCGGAACCGCTGAATCATACATTTATGCACATGTTTGTCAATCTTTGTTCCGTTTCCATAACAATGACTTGACCATGACAAGCTGTCCCGCTCTGAGCTCGCGCTCGTAAGGTAAACCAATTTGTTAAAATGTTTTCGCAAGGAAACAAATTTTAGCAAATCTCATACAACCTGCAAATTATTGTAGACGATTTGTAAGTTTCTTTCAGGTGGTATATGTTTTAGTAATTGAATAAACAAAAAACTTTCTCATTTCAAATGTAACGTATTATGTCATAATTTCTCCTAAGTAGTTATGGAAACGTAAATGATTTCTTACAACAACAATTGTGGCTTTTTTTGACAAACGACATTTTTCTTTATTAAATCGTCCATTTCATAGCTTACAACAAGTTTTATCCACAAAAAAATGACTTACATAAACTCTATTACATTTTCCCCTAATTAAGAGCTGAATAAACTTAACATTTGACTCACAATTTAGATCATGATACAGACAGAGAAAACAGTTTCTTTTCTTCATCAAATCCTTGAATAGATTATCATTAACCTACCTTAAGCTTATCTTACTGACCTACACAACTTACATGCATGCACACAAACAAATATATATGTGGATTTGTCCAACACAAAAGTTAAAACTTTCAACTAAAACTACATAATCAATTACATTAAATATAATTAGATTGATTAAGTATTGGATTAAATATAGAAATGATTCTTTGTCTCGTATGATTACATAGGTAGCATCGATTATCGAAATCTCTCGATAGTCATAATAATATCTCCCTTGATAACCTCAATACATAAAGGTCATTTGAAAACTCTGAATTAAAAACACTGTTACAGTTTTCGCCACTTTTCTCTTTTCAAATGACGCGGCACAGCTCCACGAAGTCCCTTGAATTAGTTTGAACGTTCATTACACCTAAGTAAACACTTTAAGGCTTAATTAAATATTCTCCATGAACTTATCAAAGTTCATTTAAGGTATAATATTAAAAATTTATGTAATTTAAGTAATTCCACTGCAACTAAAAACTTTGACCTGAACAGTAAGTTTTTCATGCACAAAATCCATCCTAACAAAATAACATTACGCTAAAAGAACATAAGGAACTTTAAGTTTGAATCGGAGTCGATATAGCGCGGCAAAATTCAAAAAGTTTAAATAAGTTTGTTTACATTCGCTTGCTTCTTCAACTGAAAATGAACTGAAAAATGGCACGGCATCTTTCTCCTATTAAGTTTAACAGACTTTACCCTAAAAAGAAAAACATGATAAGCACTACAATTAGTAAAAAATATGGACCAGGTTAAGATTTTTAAAACCATTAACCATAGCTAACCCGAGAAATTCAAGACAGTTTAAGTGAAATAAAATACTTGAAGAAATTAAATAATCGGAAAAATCACTAAATCTAAACCTAAAAACTACAATTCGTCCTTAACTTCTTGATTAGACTTAATTATAACATTTACATTATTAACCATGCATTTTAATACTTTTCAAGTTTATTTAATCTAATATTTTACACAATTCTACAAAAATCTACCATTTAAAAGTTTAAATTTACATAAGTATTTGGTTTGTGCAGCACTTTCTTTCAAAAAATGGCCGTTTTTGTCCTTCTCCACTGACAAATTCTACGTAACTTTCCTTAATACCCTAATTAAAATAGTCTTAACTCTTTAGTTTCCTTATAGAATCCAGTATTTTACATAATTTTCTACAAAGTATTTTTTCTCATTCAGTAAAATTTTACAATTTCAATTAGATATCGTGATATAAAACAATTAAATCTTACCTAGACTTGATACAATTTTACAAATTCTGCGTTTTTTTTAGTAATTTAATAAATCTGATAAATAAATAGTTGCATTTGTTCTGTCCAGAAGAAATCTATTATCCTGCTTAATACTATTAACGAACTTTGTTGCAAAAACGTTTTTTATATACTGTTTGTTTCTCGTTCGAGCTTCATTTTTTTTTCTTGGATTTTTTTCTGTAAACATTTTTTTGATAATTAAAGCATAAGTTTGACATGTAATTAATAAACTCTCATTTGTTGATTATACTCGTGCCAGTTGAAACGTTAGTGGGTACACGTTTAAATCTAGGAAACCAGGAACTGGTAAAACTAAATTTTAAGTTTAACCTCCTGACCCACTTACCAGTTTTACCCGTTTACCATCGAGGTTTGAACTGTCTCAACGGATTTAAATCCTTTTAACGGCAGAGGGTCTTATGCAAAATGGTTGTCTACAATTACTTTATAAAATGGCATTTTCCTTCATGATTCATGATGACATGACTTGACGAGATACTGCATTTAAGTTAAATATTTTAGTTACCTTTAATTTTTAAAGGGGGATTTGATAGCGCTAAAAAAATTTATTTTTATGGTAAGTGTTACTACACATGTGTTGCCAGCGTTCCTGGCTTGAGCTGCGGCTGAGAAGGAACAATGTACTGGGGGGAGGGTGTACTCGGAGCTCTGGACACTTGGGGCACAGCCCCATTTCTCATACCGTACGGATTGGTGGAGTTACTTAAGGTATTTCCTTGACTATGGGAGAGTGGCGAGGTGGACCCTGGAATTAAAGGAGAAGCCCCACCAGAGCTTCCTCCACCTCCACTTAGAATCCCTCCATTGGCTGCGGCTGAAGTACTGGTCGGTGTGGAGATATGGTTGTGTGTGATATGATTACTGCTCGTGGGAGTGTGATGATTAGAGTGAAGGTGGTGATTGTTCAGGTGGTTATGGTTGTGATGGCCTGAGTGAGCTAGAGGATGGGAGCCACTATTGGGGGAATGGTTTCCTCCAGAACTTCCACCAGAGTGTGGGGGTGGTAAGGAAGTATTGGACGTTCTCAAGTAAGGGTTTCCGTAGGTCGCTGAGTAACGAGGGTCTACGTTGTTAAGATACTGTGGGGGACTCTGCATACCTCCGGCTTGACCGTTATAGAGGGAGTTGCGAGTCAATGGAGGATTGTAGTCTCGGGTGTAGTCCACGTATGGTACATATCCATTGTTGTTGTGTCCATCCTTAATTTCATGGAGACATTTAAATTAACCTTGCAGGACCAGATTAATTAGTAATTAAAAATTCAAGGAATTTATGATTTCCTTACGTGTTTTGGTGGGAAGACTGGATCAATGTAATCCGAATATCTATAAATTGATTCATTCTTCAGAGCATCCGATCCTTCGTCCCAGTGTTCCGAATCATGCTCAGGAATATTAGAAAGGGAGGAAGCAGTACGAATTTCCACTTTCAGGTCAGAGTCATTCGAAGAACGGTCAGACTGCTTGGTCTGCTTCTCCACTCCGTCAATTTCCATCACTTTAACGTAAATTACACAAATTAAATTAAATAAAGTTTGATTATAAAATTAAGTTGATATTTAAGTTTATTGTCTACTTACAAACTGGCTTCTTTGTCTTTTTCTGGCAAAGAAGCGTGATCATAGTCAACGCCACGATAATCACCACTCCTCCAATTACACAGGTCAGAATGATAACGAGTTGTCCACTCTCTGCAAAGTACAACAGGGCACCTTCCAATATTAATCTTTCATAGTCTCCATTGTCTCCAAACATAAATGCATTTCCAGGTTAGTATTGTTAGCCAAAGAAATAGGAAAGGAGGAAACACGGAAAGTAGGAAGTAGTTTTTATTATTGGATTAATTTTTTTTGTTTGAAAAGTCAAGTCTACATTATAGTTTAGCTTTAGTAGGAGGATACTGGGGTGAAATGAAACTTGCTACAAAAAAGAAACTACGTTATATGAATGGATTTTTTTCTCCAGGAATTCTTACTTTGCTTCATGAGGTAGATCTCCATGATATGGCTTCCGTAAGCGTTAGACACGGTGCAGTTGTACGGACCAAAGTCCTTCTCTTGGGAGGAGCGTACGACCAACACGCTTCGTTTCCCATTTGGCATAATATCTTCCAGGACAGAGTAGTCCGAGTCGTCTGGAGGAAAAAATAAAGTGTTTCATGTAAAAATAAGTGTTTCACTTTGTTTGAAAATTTAGGATTTTATTTGCCAATTTTAAAATTTCCTTACGACTGTCAATTTCGCGACCTAAATGCGTCCAGGAAATCTTGTCCGGGAGGGGTATGCTCTTTGCTAAGCACTCTAGTCTCACAGTATCCCCTTCAACTCCAAACTGCACTCGTTGACTTACTATAACTGGAGGACCTTTCAGATGAATCGTGGCCTCGGCCGAGATTGTAGGGAATCCCTGGACTAACGCTTGGCACACATATTTTCCTTGAGTGTCTTCCGTCAACGGTGTCGTAAAGTTGGCCTTGTCATGTACGACCTATTTCAAAAAGGAAATGACATGATTTTTTAAAAACATATTTTCAAAACAAGATTTCATTGCAGCAATATGTTTTTTGGAGGGGGACTTACAGCCCTAGTGGGTTCATAAATCCAGACAATGATTGGCGGTGGGTTTCCATCAACGTCACAGCTTAAAGTGACCGTCGTGCCGAGATCGGCTTGGACATCCCTCGGCCTATTTCTGAAATGCGGACCGTCTAAAAATAAAAACGTAAACATTTTAAATGTTTTTCTCCGAAAAATTGCACTCATGTTTCCTCCAGACTGAAAAAATCTTTAACCCAGCACTTACAGATAATAGAGATGGTTTCACTCTCTTGACTACGTCCCACTGCATTCTGAACTTCACATTTGACAATGGCATCATGATACTTGCGGGTAACATTGGGAAGCACGAGCATCGGTCCGTGATCTCCTGGAAGGACTTGATCGTTCAGGAACCATCTATACGAAATCTCTGGTGGATTCGCTTCAGCACGACAGGATATCCTCACATTTTCAAACTCGCGAATCAAAGGACTCTGTATCTTGACAGTGACCTTGGGCGCGTACTTCACTTCAAGTCGGATATGAGTGCTCATCACTTCCTTCGCTGGTCTATTGTGGGCTTGGCAGGTGAACGTTTTATTATGATGATCTTTCGTCGGGCGGAAACGGAGTACGGAGCGGGTGTTGAATCTCTTTCCATCGTCTAGTGGCTCTTTGATTGACTCCACGCCAGACTTGATCTCATGTCCGTTTCCATCAATCCACGTGATCTAGAATTATAATGAATATTTAGGTTATGGGGCACTCTGAGAACACAAGGGATATTATTTCATGGCCTTCTTGGAGCCTTGAAACATTGGAGCTTTGTGGAATATGGCATAATCCAAAAATAATGAGATGCCACGTTCATTATCTCTTATTCCAGTTGCAATTAAACGTGAATGGGAGTTGGAACTCACTGGAGGTGCTTAAGTAAACGCATTCGAGCTGAAACACAACTCAAGGTAAAGTCTAGACCAAGTGAAGTGGTACGGTGGCTCATATTCAGCTCATTCAGATATATGATATGGTTATGCGATATGCTTAAGCCAAAATGGAATTTTTAATGATATGTCTACGCATTTCATTTCAGTTCATTTACCTCAGCAGCAGGTTTTCCGCCTCGTGAGATGCACTCTAGTTGTACTTCCTTGTCCTCAGTCGTTTGGAGCAGGTCTCCATGAATAATCTCTGGTGAGCTGGTGGGTACCTCCACGGTCAACTTGGCGTTGGCAGATCTCAACTCCCTACTGCCATCCGCCCCCGGACCAACTTGGCACTGGAATATGGCGTCATCCTCTAAAGTAATAGGGTAAATCTCCAAGGTGAAGTCTCCCTCATCCTCTGAAATCTTCATGGAGTAGCGATCATATCCTTCCAGGTATCTATCAGTTCCCAAGCCGAATCCGTCTCTGGTCCATTGTAAAACTCCGGCCTTGTGTTCCACACTACACGCCAAGGTAACCCTGTCCCCCACTGTGGCCGTTTGATTGTCCGGAGTTCGTCTAAAGTGTTGTTGTCCTCTGGAACTAGTCTCTGAACCGGAGACTAGGCTCGGGCTGGATATAAGTTGCAACGTTAACATCCAGATGGCCAACGTTGCCCCTAATGTACTGATCAGTCTTTTAGTCCTTCTCCTGAGAAAACTGGAGGAGTTGTGGCTCTTTGCAGATAATGGTTCGAGTCTCTTTCTGTCCCTCCAGTAATCAACGGAATTACGGTGGCCAATCTCGTCGGACGAGCGGTCAAAGGAACATGTAGTAGTAGTGAAGCCTCCTCTCCTCCTAATTGTTTCCGAACTGTTGTCGCTGGGGCTCATCATGCATCGATGAAATAGAATTTGCAGAGGATCATCCCTAGCTTCCCTAGCACAGTCATCTTGCTTCTCTAACGGAACACGTTTTTGGTGGTAAGTGGAATTAGTGGTGGTGGTTATGGTGGTGGTACTAGGTCTTCTCCCGGAATTAGTACTGTTCCACTGCGTCCTTATCTCTCCTTCAGCCATTTTTTCTTTTTCTTCTTCCCTCTCTAAATATTTTTTTATATTTTGGCACTGGCGCAAGTACTCTCACTTGCGAGGACTAATGATGACGATAATTCCCTGGGAAAAGAATACATTCAGGCGCGAACACTCCAAAGAAAAAAAATTACGTGTGGTAAAGGATCCTCCGTGAATAGAGTGAAGCTCTTCTTGTCTTTCTATTTCCTGTAATTCATCCAACCAAAAATAATATTTACATTAGCTTCATTTATTACATTTCATACGGGAGATAAGGCTCGTAGACTTCAAAAAGCCTAAAGCCTTAATGAAAAAGCATTAAAAGAAGAAGCTCTTCCGCTACAAAAATATCCAGTATTTTAGGCAACTAGATGAAGCCATGAAGCATTTGCAAAGCTACCCCATCCCAAAACGCAAAAGACTAGTCCTTGTCAAATGCATTATGCCTTTTACTTCCAACTTATATAATCTTTTTTTCTGTTTATCTGACATAATCGCTTCTTTAACCCTTTCACAATTCACGACCGAAAAACCGAAAAAGATGTGTCGGAATAGCAGAGCGACTGTCTTTTCACACGATATCATAATCACTGGATACACAAAGAAAATGAACTTTTACACGCTTGGATGCTTAAAAGAGGAAAACATTCCAAGTTTTCATTTCATTATTGGGCTACTACTCGTACTACTGGGCTCCTGGAAGTCCTGAAGGCTGGAGGAAATGCGTTGCTCAAGGGTCGAGTTAGAGGATGTTCTAGTGTCTAAAAGATCATGCGTGGGTTTGGTGCTATAGTTACAGTGACATAGGCAACAATGCACCAAATGCATTTAAAGTCAAAGGGAGACTACACTTTAGTCAACCTTACTGCACAAGGGAAGCTACCATTTGGATAAATGAGTATATTAATGTCACCGCATTAATGTGCTGGATTGGGTTAATGAAAGTTTGGAACCGCTGCTTGTAATAATATGAAGCAATAAATGTGCATGCTTACACTCCACCAATGCCAAGATGCCCCTAAAGTTTTCATTAATTCAAGAGGGTAAGCTTTAGGCACCCTAACATTTATCCCAAGGAAAACAACTCATTTTCTCTTCATTTCCTCTTGTGGTTAATTGCAATTTCCGTCTAGACGAGAGAATCGCCTTATATGATCATGATCAAGCGATGCATCCTTAGGAAAACTTGTGAACTTCGAATGCTACAAAATGGAGGATCATGGAATGTGATCAAGAATGTTCATGTTGCAATAGAAAGAATGAATTCGTAAAAGAGATGACAAGACAAGGACAAATATTCTTTTTGGAGTGGATGTGCGCTGCTGTAGCGCTGGTGAAATCTAAGTTTTGTAAGGTTGTTTTCACTGCTCCTGACACAGTGACAACACAAGATGAGATCAGAACGGAAGAAAAACAAACTTGCGTAAAGGGTAAATCTTGGAATGAACTTTTTCAAGATGCAGTTTAGCAAGTCTTGGGAAACAAACATATTGCAGAACCGGATTTGTCCAGTACATGCAATTTAATTTATTTCCATTTATTTTCCAGTAAAAAAACATTTAGTTCTTGAGAAATCAATTAGTAAGTAGGGAGAATTCTGAGAAAATAAAATAAATATTATTTTTTACATGTATGGAAAATCATTCCAAACTCGCCCTAGTTTTTTGGTTCCGGGTTAGCAGATCACGTAAAATGATACAATCTCCCAAATGTATTTTTCAAAAAGCTGTCCAGCCCTTTCAAGAAACTGAAAATGTGTCAAAGTCCAACTTAGCAAAAATATCAGCTTGTTGCTGACTCTGCATTTTAAAATCATCCATCATATTTCCCTCCTTGATTATTTCACTCACACTTCATCATTTACCCCTTCCATTCATTTTTGTGCTCATTCAACATCCCACATCCCATTTCCTTTTTGGGTAAAAATACTCTCTCCCAGCAATATTTTTTCCTTTTCATGAAAAAGTGTAAATTTTGCTAGTTTTTATGACCGAAATCAAAAGCCGAAAAGTGGCATAATGGCAGCCTGGCAAAAAATAGCTTTCTAAAAAACTCTCCTCCTTTTTCATTTTGACACTTAAACCACAAAAAAATGCATTTTCATCGAAATGGATACTGATGCTGACAAGCTACTCGCTGTTTACGTTTTCTTACATTTTTACGTAAACTGCACCCATAAATTTCCCATCGTGGAAAAGTCTTCCTAAATAAAGAAAGTCTTTCTTTATTTACCCTAGAATACATGGAGAAATGTATGGAAAGTGATTTAAAGAAAAAAATACTGATTTCCTTTCACTTTCATCTAGTGTATTTCTCCTTTTGAACTTACACATCTCACATGTCTTAAGGCATCGTTCTTTTTGCCATTTCCCCTTCCCGAAAAAAGCAAAGGTATTCAAATTCTACTCTTTTCTTCCAGAATGACGGATTGATGTTGGAAGTTAATGCGGAGCTAAAAAAGGAGAGAAGTAAGTAGATCTACCATCTATTTTCGCATAAAAGACTTGTCACAATGTAGAAACTTTCCATATCTTGAGATGACTTGTAATACCATATCAAAATCGTGTATCAAGTCAAAACCGTATCCTTCGAAGAAAAAACACACTCTCTTTATTTTCCCTTCGTAGACTTTTACAGAATTCTACCACGATTTCGCATTTTCATCTTTTCTCACAGAAGCTCTCCATGATCTCAGCGTAGGTAGCACGTGGATCAAATCATCAAACAACGAATATTCTTATTTTTACTACGGGATCCGATCATAATATTCTAATGAAAATTCAAATATCTTCTAAACTTTTCTCTCCTTCCTGGTTAAAATTACCCGGATTTTCCCAAGAATTTTCTTACATTTTTAAAAGATTTTCCACATTGGCTTATATCGTCCCTGGTGGCACTTCCTGTGGATATAAGTGGGTTGAAAATGTTGAAATAAGATGCCATCTTAGTAATATTTTTTAATAGAAAAGTACACAAAGCAATTGTCATATCACAGTCCAGAGTCCAGCATCCAACTTCCAGGGTCTCGAGCTGATACCATCATTTGCCATGTCATGTCACCGGACAAGTTAATACTTTGCTCTAGATTTTTATTGCACATTTTTTCGTGGAATGTTTTTGATGTAATAGATCAGCATGAAAAGTGGGATGAAATTTTATATGCGATCTGAAACTGCCATAATAGATTTTTTATAAAGGGTTTAGTACTTTCATTTTCAAATCAGATTTGATGACAGGCCCAGGACCACAGGAGCAAAGGACATTCATTTCCTACACATTTTTTTCATTTCGCTGAGAAAAGAAAAATTTTCGTGGAGCAGCGAAAAGATTTTTTATCGGCAAATAAGAAAATAATATTTTATCAAGCGAAACCTCCAAAAATACCTTTAGAATTACGAAGCATTACAACAGAGCCCATTGCAAAGTTCATAGGGATAAGTCAACTGGAGTGAAGTCACCCTGAGAAAAATGACCTGGTTGACTCTGTGCGTTCTTAACCCTTTCAAAAAATACACA
Organism: Lepidocyrtinus dapeste; assembly: GCA_036850885.1. Lineage (NCBI taxonomy): Eukaryota > Metazoa > Arthropoda > Collembola > Entomobryomorpha > Entomobryidae > Lepidocyrtinus > Lepidocyrtinus dapeste. Next base: position 5,849 of record JAANSQ010000978.1, on the reverse strand, counting down.
ATCTATTCTGAATCCGTAACGATGGAACGATACGAGCACGATACACTTTTTCCATTATTCCCTCTTTTCTTCGGAATAACGAGAAAAATAAACTCTGTTTATTCCGTTATTTTTAAAGCTTCAAAGGAAAAAAAATGGTTGGTGCTGTACCAAAGAAAAAAGTCAAACTTTCCGCCCGAAATATATTGCTTTCGATTTCATTTTTTTAGAGTTGACTCTAGTGGAAAAAAGTGTGTCAGAGAATCAGAATTGTGTATTCGTGTTTACTCTTTTTTGCATCCTGTTATTCTCTTTTTAAACTAGGAGAGAATATTGCTTTCTTGGAGGGTGATGCGGTCTGGTCTAGGTACAAAATACGTTGTTATATCTGTTGTGGTCCTGGCTTGCTCATTTTTTACTTTTCCCTAGTCTCTGTTACTGACTTTGCCTGTGATATTGGCTCATTTCGGTATTTTCACAAGAAATTCAACAAAATAGCTGGCATTCAGCCCAGTATGCAACACAATCATTTCGCAAGGTATGGACTGATAGGTGAAAAAATTGAATGGTGATCTGGCATTCAGCCCAGTATGCGACACAATCATTTCGCAAGGTATGGACTGATAGGTGAAAAAATTGAATAGTGAACATTTTGGGAAAGAAAATTGCGTAGCTTATGCTAAAAAGTATTTTGTTGATGAAAAATTGGCTTTTTCGCTTTAGACAGTTTTCGTTTCGTTATCTCAAGCTGTATACTTTGCTTAATAAAAATCATAAAAAGTATATCAAATTTGCCCTGGATTTTTCGCAACGCGAAGAACTTTTCTTGATGGGTGCATATTGTCTGGTAAAATGAAAAATAAGGGGTGATTTTGTTCTGGCACAGGAAAAAGATTTTCTAGGAGGCTTATTCCGTATCCTAAAATCCCAAAAGAAAGAATATTTTCCGATGGATTTTTTTTTCGTTTGCGAAATAAGCTTAAAACTTGGGATTTTCTATAGAATTGCATTTTTATTACGTTGTAATTGTAAATGAGCGTAGGTACAAATATAATTCGAATGCGAAAGACACGAGGCAAGGACGGATGAAAATGAAGTGAAAAGTCGAACGTGGAGAATCTATAACAAATTCATCTCCATTTCCCTCTTGCTTGTTTGCATGGTGAAACTGGAAGATTAAAAAGTTTTGAGATCGAAAATTGCATTTTATAGTATTTCCGACTTCATATAGTCATCATGACAATTGATGCAGGAATTTCACCTTTCCAGCTGTTCTCCACCAATTTTTTAGAATAATTGGAGATTTTGAACTAGTTTGACCTTGCATGATTGCTAAACTAGGGCAAAAATGCAAATATTTAATGTGAAGTTTCATACCGGAAATATGAGCAACAAGGCCGAAATGTTACTGCAGAATCCCTTCCTCATTTTGAAATATAGTGTTTCTCAAAATGCAATGTGGACATTTTCCCATGACGCAATTGCACGAAAAGTAAATCTTTTTGAAACATTTTTTTTGTTTCAAGAGAGAATATTTTTAATTGCTGAAATATTGTTTTGTTACTTCCGGGTTTTCTTCATCATATCTCGCCTATAAAAACAAGTTAGTATATCTGAACTGTATTTTCTCAGGTTGCCCCATTCCCACTCAGATTCCATTTCCACCCTTCGCGTTCTTCCTCTCCGGGATTTTATGCGTAGGCACCTCCCCATCTGAGAATTGATTGCTCATTTCTCTTTGATGAAAATACAAAACATTTCATTTCCCAGGGAAAAGGGACTTTGATTTTTTTCAAGGTAGGTGGTAAGTGACATTCACTGATCACCCTCCATCAACACCACCGCATTGCATGGAATAATGATCCTCTCCAGAGGAAAAAAGGTACTCCAAAATAGAAAAAAATCTCTACATTCTTTTTTCAATATATAGTTGTCCTGGTTTCCCCAAAGTGAACCCGGAAGGAAAGGATGCATACGTGTAGTGAGATGAAACTTTAGGAGAAAATCAGTGCTTTCACTCAGTCCCTCCACATAAACTCTTAAAGAGTGAGCGATGTTAAGTAACCACAGCACTTTATTTTCCTAGTTTCTCTTGGATCATTATGTAAAAGTGAAAGTGGGGAAAGGCACTACGAGGCCTAGGCACATGCAGAGTTTTGTAGTGACTCAACGAGACAAGATGAATTATACTTTACGACTACAACTTTTTCTTCTTTAAGTACGCTATATCAGTTGCATTAACGGCTTCTTTCATTCGCGACGCGAGAGAAACAGTAGAAAAAGTTTAGGTTCTTCTAGTTCCCATTCTCACACTTTTCCTAAAGGATAAAGCTAATTACGGCGGTGATTTTCCAAGTCACAGACCATTTTTCATTTTGATGGAGTCTCCTTCTCATTCCGCCCCTACACCTACAAATGAGCTACAAAATTAAGTCTAGAATCTAGAACTAAAGAGTTCAATACCGTGACGAAACCTAGCACAGCACATATGCTTGTCACATAAGCTTGTCTAGTGATGTCATGTCATGACTCTAGCCATGGTACCATGTTCCCCAAAATCTTGGTCAATCGGCCACAAGGGAAAAACTTTTACCTTGGAAGTGTTTACTCCTACAGAGAATGAACTGGTTTCATTCCCTACCTCAATTTTTCATGCGTGAAATTCTCCCTTGTCATTGTCCACTGGCCCGTGTTATAAATCACTGGATTTTTGAAATTTCTCCCAGAGTAAAATGATTGATCTATATGAAAAGTGCATTTTGCTTTGCTCTTTTGAGTCTTCACCCTCTACAGTTAAACGCATGGAGGGAGAAACACAAGCTACTGGAATCTCGTTACAAAATATTATTGTTATTGTTCTCAATTTTCGTTTGGAGGGAAAGTGACTTGTCGTACACTCCAAACCAAGCATATTACAGCTTATAGCATCCTTGAGACAAAGAGTATCCAGTAATGGCTTTGGAGTTGTGGAGTACATCCTTACGATATAACGACCCTGGATAAACTAAACCTTCTTTGGCGGTAAAATAGCGCTCCTGGGAACCAAAAAAGTATCCTTCAGTCCTCGTCATGATAAATGAGCATCTCTTTTCTTCCTCCAAAAAATATATTTAAGTAGAGCAGAACTCTAAGTCTGGTGATATCAATGGTTGGGATAAACCCAGGCGGTTCTTTATTTGCAAGAACATTGAAAAATCTGTTGTTACAGTTGGACTAGTTGGAGTCATCAAGATCCACATGAGCATCAAATCATGATGACGTGACCTGACGGGGGACAAACCTGCAACAGTTTTATTGTTGTCCCAGTAAGACTACATACTGAGCTTGTACATCAATTTAAATCCTACCTATTTCTCTTTTTCTTTCCGAGAAAACGGCAATGACACTGGAAAGGGCTTAGACTTTCGCTTTCGATTGTATTTTCTACTTTCTCCAGTATCTCTGATCCCTATTCAAACTATTCAAATGTCTCTATTTACTTCACACACTCCAGCTTCCTAGATTAATGTGCAGTGGCGATGAGAAAGGTTTGAAAAAGGTGAGTGTCCGTCACACCACATCACTCACTTTTTCTTCAGTGATCATGATACATTGAACAAAAAATCCTAGATACTATACAAACTCCAAACCTGGAGGGGAAGTTGGAAGTTGGAACTTATAACTCTTCCTCAATTTCTTACTTTCGTCTCATCATCCTCATCTCAAAAGGAATTTGTTTCGCTTTTGATGTCTGACTCTGACTGGAAAAAAATCCAGAAAACTGTAAACTCTTCACAAGTCTAAAACTTTATAACTCTTTCAAACTCTAACTGACTTTTTTCAATGCTAGCTATAGCTTCCTAGTTCTAAGAGGACGCGTACAGAATTCAAATTTTTCACAGGAAATTCAAATACTTTTGAAAAATCACGCTTTCCCAATCCTGATCCTACAGTATGCAGCTCCCAAGTTAAGTTTAAGGGCCCCGGGTAGAGAAAGATCCGGTGTGGTGATCACGTTCCCATTATATTGTCACCGTGTGCAAAGATTTCTCTTTTGGAGAAGGTAAGACATAAATGATCCTTTACAAAGTGTACTCCATTTTCAAATTTTCCATCATTCCATCCCTTCAGCTTCCGTATTTTGGAGGGTTTTTTATACTCCAGTTATCCCTTTCAGCTCAGTCATGGAGTCAGGGAGTCAGAGACTTTTAGACTAGATCCTTCTAAAGATCTTGCGTGACATATGACATCGATCCCTATTCCTAAATAAAGCGTTATACCCTCCACTAGTAGCACTAAATGTCCAGTACATGACGCTGAATGCTAGCGTGTAAATAGAAAATAGATTTCATGTTCTGGCAAAGTGGATCATTTACAAATTTCCTGTCTTTTACAGTCCCAAATGGAGTCAACTCGAAGTGAACTCAACTGAGCCAAAAAATAACTTTATTTATTTTTCTACATTCATGGAGGAATGGATGGATGCACTGAGAAAAATGAAAATATCCAGTACGATTTTTTTTATCTTCGTAAAAGGAATCTTTAGTTTTGCAGAAAGTGAAAGGAGGACTTTCACTGAAGTTGTTCTTCACGGTTGAGGGTAGGATCAGGAGGAAAAGCAAAATATACTTGGACTTGACCAAGCCAAAATTTAAAAAAAGTAGTTTTTAACGGTATAAATATATTGTATATTGTATCATACTCCAAAACCTGCTTGATTGATGGTGTAGTAGCAAAAATAATGTTTTCTAAGTGGAACATTATAAGAGGAAACTTCTCAGTGAAATAGTTTGTTTTGAGTGAAGGCTAAAATTCCTTTGCATGATTCCGGTGAAAGTTCAAGATATTTTTGAAGAAGGTGAAACTACAAAAATGTGTGTTAAAGTGGGTTGTTCCTGTACAAAGTACATGATTCAACATGGCAACGTCATCGTCTCCATTGTTTGGCTCATGTAAATCTCCCTTATACGACCGTAAGTCCGCTTTGAATTAAACTATCAAATCCAGCTTGGAATATACATATCTTGACCGGTCGTAATTAGAACATTTACGTAATCTAAAGTATTCACTCTGTTTCTGTAGGGAATTCAGGTCACGATGAATCTCGAGGAGAGTGGGAGACTGGAGAGGGTCAGGGAACTGAAAAGTTTCCCTTAGTGTTTCTTGATAAGACTTAAAGAGGTTATAAATGCATATATCATGAGACATGAGTACCCTTAAAAGAGAAACTTGGATGGAGCTATCAGTATCAAAAGCGCCAAAGTTTTTATTTCTTTGAGACTTTACCCCGTTTGTGGTTTTTCTTTATCTCTCGTTCTAAATACTTCAAAATTCCTATGATATATTACGTGTAAGTGAAGCTTTAGGGAAAATACAAGAGTAGCGTCACGATCCAATGGAGGTCAGCATATCATCTCCAGTACAAGTTACAGGAGCACCTCAGTAACTGGAGTATAACTTTCAAAAATATTTACAGACCTGTTCCACTTTCTCATTGGGGAAAGCTCGGGGCGCAAAAACTTTTTTTAAACATGTGTTTCGTGCCTTTCTCTTCACGCAATACAGCAAACTTTCCCCCGAAAACAAAGTGGCAAAGAACAAATAAAACATGTTCCAGTCGTCCGGCTCGATGCTTCTTTTGATGGTGTGGTAATGAGCATGATTGCATATTATCATGTTTTTTAACTTTTCCGAAAAAAAAATTTTTGCGGAGTTTTCTCTAGAGAAAACTGGGACTTTTGACACGAAGCTAGATATGAAATGGATACTTTTTCATTTGTCCTTGTTGGTCGTTGGTCATGATTTCGAAAAAGTTGGGTAAGCGTTGGTAATGAAGTGAACCTAAAAAAATCTCTAGACTACAGCTTGGCTGCAAAAGGGAATAACAGAAT